>JBBPBX010016705.1:17071-47778 GCA_038048925.1 Garcialebias charrua | reverse complement strand
TAGGGCTGTGCGATATGACGATATATATCGTGGGGACGATAGAAACGTGTCTATCGTGCTACTTTCCTTCTATCGTGATAAATAAGAATAAAAAAGTAACTGTCGTTTTGCGAGATGACGGCGCTGCTTTATGTTTGACGTACGCGCGGGTTTGCGACACATGCTTTACGTTGTTAAACTCGAGTTCAACAGAGACGCAGCCGGCATGAAGCCGGTGTCACCAGATATCTATGGGTGTCACAACATGGTGAAACAGCTGCACAGGCAGCCCAAGAAGAAGAACTTTTACCAAAAAGAGGGGAAGCTCACCTTGTTAGCTTCCATTATTTAGCTCCGCTGAAACTCGGAGACAAAATGGGTCCAGAGGACACGAAGTTCAACCGAGTCCGAACTCGGGTCCAGTTAACCAATACAAAACAGACCAGAGACACAACAGAACCGGAATCAAACGCAACGTTTTCTCTTTTCTGTTTCAATGCCTTGTTTACTCCAGATTCCAATCAGAGCGGATTTCTTCTTCGTGGGTTTTATTAGCAGCCGTTGTTTTACCGCCACCTGCAGGAAAAATTTGGACCAAAGTAGGTCCAAAGTTGGACCAAAGTTTCTACTTTGGTCCAAATTTCCTTGTTCTTTTTGTTCACATTCTTATAATTGTAACTGTATCTGTAGTAAAATAAAATAAAAAATAAAAACTTTGGTCCAAATTTTTCCTGTACACACACACACATCGTGTTGTATATATACAACACGATGTGTGTGTGTGTGTACAGGAAAAATTTGGACCAAAGTTTTTTTTTTTATATCGTGATATATATCGTTATCGTGATATAAAAAAGTCCATATCGTGATATATGATTTTTTCCATATCGCCCAGCCCTAATCCCCACCATAAATGGTGTTGGTGTTGGTCGCGTACCGCTTTCCCCCGCTGAAAAAAAATTATATCCAAATAAAATTACAATACTAAACTACAAACACTACAAATTTTCACATTTCCAAACTTCTGGACTTAAGAAACAAAAATAACTTAATGTAATTGTTGGTCAGTCACAACTGTTCTTAGAAAGTAAAAAAAAAGATGTATGGAATCACTCGGGTTTGAGGAAAAATAATTATAGAATTGTGAAAGAACCACTCCCTTCACTTCATTAGTACTTCATTGCACCATTACATTATACATATAGTGATTCAATATTTTCCCTCATTTTTATTTAAATCAATTTACTGATATAGAGCAAGTTCACAACAAATTAGGGGTGTACAATATTATCGGCATGGTATCGTCCGATATTGGCGTTGAAGTTAAATATCGGACATCGGCCATTCCATCAAAATAACTCACTAATTAAAAGGTGCTGTTTTTGTGTGACAAACCAGTGACGAGGATGCCTGAAGCAGCAACACAACGTGATGACGTCAAGTGTGCCTACCTGATCCCGGCAGAGAAGAAGAAGTCAAAATGTCGGCGATGTGGAAGTTTGTTTTTTGTTGAGGATGTCGGATTCTGAAGATTTTTGGACTACGCTGAGCCTCGCTACATCGTCCCCAGTCTGAGATGTTTTTCCGACGTAATCTTACCAGAGATACAAGCCGTCATTGAGAAGCTAATAGCCGATAGCACTTGAGTGTTAACAAAGACATTTGGACGTCGTGTTAGCCCCCGTTAGCATGAATAGTCTTACAGCACAATGGATAGATAAAAACTTTGAACTTAAAAAGGCTGTCCTTCATGCAAGAGGATCCCACACTGCAGCTAGGAACCCGGAACAAGCCTCCACAAGTGAGACAGCATCGCAGGTGACTAATGCTAATAAATAACATTTAACATATTAAATGAAAAGTGTTAAAGGTGCAGTCTGCAGTTTCTGTAGTGCAGTCTGCAAGTTTTCTAAAAATATATTTTTAACATATTTCTTCACTCTGTCACTATCTCCTGACAGACTGATGTTAGACAAAGTAATCTTTGAAAAAACTATAGTCCCCTTGCTTCTCCAGGTGTTACTAAAAGCATTTCTAAAAAGCCACAGTGACCCGCCGTTAACCAGCCAATAAAAACAGAGTTTTTAACCAGCCAATAAAAACAGAGCTTGAATTTGAATTTCAGCAGAGCAAGGGGGAGCAGAGCCATATATGGCTCTGAGGGGGAGGGATCAGAATGCTTTCCCTGTTGAACATTTTTCTAAGTGCTGCGTTCTACAGAAACTGCCGACTGCACCTTTAAAGTGCTATGTATATCATATGGCTGTTACCGAATATATCACCAGCTCTTACAGCTGTTACACAATTTTTGTAGCAAATAAGCCTAAATAAGTGGGCTATGTTCTGACAAAGGAAAGTATATAAAAAATATCAGTATTGGTTATCGGCCAAATGAGTTTTAACATATCAGCATATCGGCCAAAAATCCTATATCATGCATCCATACAATAAATATCATCTCTGGGCACGAAACAATAAAATTAAGTCCATTAATGTGAAATTCAATTCAATTTACAGTAAAAATAGTCATTTTTGTTAAAAAATATTTTATTGTCTCAACAAAATGTGCAAAGTTTGTTGCAGGACTAATAGCTACGGTAGTTTTACACATATATTGGCAAACTATAAAAGAAATCTGTGACAACTGATGTGTTAGCTTCACAAAACGTTATTCCATGTTGCAGAATTATTAATTATTTTATCTGCTGCTCCACAAACTAAGAGCCATGGGGTTTGGATGGGAACAGCAAAAAGGAAATGGGCCCAAGTGATGTTATGGTCTCACAGCTTACACCCTGATTATATTCAAAACAGTAGCACGGTGAGGGTCCAGACTTGAACCTAAAGGACACTGTGTTACAAGGATCCAAAATAAAAACCCTCATCTGGAAGGATCAGAGGCATAGAGTTACCTGATCATCATTCGTGTGTGAGTGTGCGTGCATGTCATTAGACTCAGATCAGTTTCACTGGCGCTGCCGTCACCAAGAGGCTGTTACATACACCCACAAGCACGAACATACAAGCCTTGTTCACAAGCAATACCTTTAAAGACTGCCTACATGAAAAACCCTGCCTCCAACATGCCTTTCAGTCACCTCTAACAAAGAATGAACAGTGACGGACTGTAAACTCCCCTTATTACATTACAGTACGCATGCATGTGGAAAAAGCTGCTGAACTGCTCGATCCACACACACCAACACACCTTGCTGCATTCTTGACATTAATTTTTGATACCCACTTGAAAAGAAACCCATGTGTGCATGAAGACGTAGTGTCATTTTGCAAGGCTTTAAACTTAGTCTCACCTCTAAACACATTTTTTGTATTATACAAATAAAAGCAGTGGTAACAACTGTTATAACACACCTCAGTGCTTGTGTGCATGATTTTACAAAAAACTATGACCATTTTCAAGGTGGGTACAGGGAGGGACAGTTGGAGCACGGTGAGATAGTAACTTTTGTTTTCCTCTCGTGTGTAATGCAACACAGCCGGCAACTATTAACCTTCTAAGCAGGAATGTGGGAGGTCCAAGAATTCCAATAAAAAAGAAGCAGAGTGTGTGCGGCTTTTGTGTGCGCAGCCACAAATATGTTCTTCAAGAGTTTTACAGTTATCTGTCAACAATAGTCCATCTCATTCAGTCACACCCCTTCACTGTCCCTGAACAATAACCAATAAAAGTGATGTGGGTCATGCAGGCAACAACCAATGTTATCGCGGTAAAACTGGGATTAACTCGCATCACAGACATACACTCATGGCCTGGGGACACATAGACTTCTGCTGCCAAATTATCCGTGAAAAAAAAAAAAGTTTAAAGAAAGTTCCTTGGTGTTGAATCTCTAAATGATGCTGCCTATTACTGTTTTTCTCTTTCATTTGTTGTTGGATGTAACTGGGACCCCGTGTACATAATCTCGTTTTCATCACATGTACCACATGCGGTGCAAATGACAATAAAGACTCTCTGACTCTGACTCTATTGTTGGAGGTGGATAATCTGTAGAATCTGATGGGGAGATCTGAGGTTAAAATGAAGTTTTCTGAGTAAGAGGGAGACAAGAGGCAGAAGTTACAAGCATCCGGGCCGTCAATAGTAGTGCTGCCTTGATGGCTGTGGTCCCTCTCTGGTCAAGGGCGGTGCAGGACTAATGATGCGGAGGTCCATTAGTGTCAACTGGCTGGGCACATTGTTCCCTTTGGTCACATTCCTAGTTAAATGCAGACATTTATTTCCACATTTGAAGCCCCCTCCCAAACCAGAAGTCATTTGTCAAGTTAGCATCACAGCTTTTAGGATAAATTGTTGTGACTAAACAACTATTTTCATCTTCCAAGTGTTGTAACTCTTATTGTTTTACTACACCTTAAACACTACGCTGAAAAAGGGAAAATGACTGAATTTGATTTCTCACGTTTACCAGCAACACTGGCTTAAAAGCTTTAGGTGATCCCAACAGCTGAGATGTTCAAACAAGCAATCAAAGTCAGTTCTTGGCACTGAGCAGATTTTGGCGGGTATTTCAGATGAAAGATAACCAGTTCTGCTGCGGAACATTATCGGGTTCAAGCTTTAAATATGTCAGCTTGAGCCCAATCGCAGCAGGACATTGTTCTGTGAAGCCGGTTGTAAAACTGCACAGGGACAGCAGGAGGTATTGGTTTTGCTGTGGTCAGCACTGCAAGGGAGGTTTCACAGATAAGGCTAATCGTGGCGCTTATCATCGCAGCAGTTGCTGAGATTGAAAAGCATATGCTCACAATCACACACTCAGGAACTCAAACAAGGAAACGGTGAGATATTTGTTTTAAACTCATTCCTCACAAGCTTTTGTTTCCTGCCTTTTTATGTGTGTCTGTCTGAAAATAAATAGTAACACATCCCATAAGCACATCAATCACTTTCAGAAAGCAGAGTGAGGTAATAAGCAATTGTCGTTTTCCACATTTGGTGAAAAGTAACCTTGGTTGGATGAATTAAATTCACTTTTCCAGGGGTCTCTTCGTGTGGCAAAAGCACCATCAAACTATGAGCTACTCTGCACCATTATTACCAAAATGAGAGGTCCCTGGCCCCACAAGTCCACACACAATCAGTCCCAGACCCTGCCCCACTCCCACCATTGTCCCACACTCCACACACACACACACACACACGCACACACACACACACACACACACACACACATAATGACCACTCTAGAGCCAGGGGTCCCACCATGCAATTCCATCACAAAGACACACACCAGTCCGCATCCCATCAGACGAAAAAAGAATGAAGGAGGAAAAAGAACTGTAACCCCTAAAGATTGATGGCAAAATGGATTTATTACACAACCAGTTTAGTGTGTGTGTTGTTGATAACACTTCTAATTGTATTTCTGTAAGTCTTTATCAACAGAACCCAATCAATCATCAGTACACCCTTTGAGGCACACACAAAAGGTGGATGTATGACTGTGCAAGTCTAGCTGAAATAAATACCACCTCTCTGCTGACTAATGCAACCTTTGGAACACTTTGATTCTAGCCAATACTCAAGACTTCATCAATCACCAACAAAGACCAGGTAAACAGCTGTGATTAGACATAAACTGAACTTCAATTGGATATTTTCCAGCACCACGAAACCAACGTCCACCTGCCAGATGTAGACAAAAACCCATCATCTCTGCACTCACATTCTAAGCAGACATTTTATGTAAGGTAATAAATAGCTTAGCTGTTGAAAATAGAAGTGAAAGGCAGCCTCTAGTGTTGAAAGGAAAAGAAGAAAACTCCATAAAAGTGAGCAGATTATCACAGGAGACATAATCCCACATCCAATATTCCAGGAAGGAATTATTACATTTTTTCCAAATCCATCCACATCCCACAACTGTGTTTAATCTAAGTGATGCAAAGCACTTATGGATTAAAGCTTGTGTTGTGATTGTATATGCAGAAACAGCAGGAGATCAAACAGATCAGGACAACAGAGATTAACTAATTTTAAAATTCAATTTCTGGTACTTAAAGGTGCTGATCAAAGGTCAAATGTTTATTCACTTTTGATAAGGACTCTGACACAGACTTTTTATGCTTACCAATTAGTGCTGAAAATGTTAATCATTGTTTTGCAGCAGAAATGACAAAGAATATCTGTACTGTATATTTTTTCATGTAAAGCCCCCAGTATACTCCCGCGTACGTCCATACGCAGAGGTACGCACGTACGTACGCAAAGGTACAAGCGTACCCCCGCAGGGCATGTACACGCAAAGCTCATTTTTGACGACCGCGTACGCAAACGAGGTGTTGCACAATCAACTGCCTGATGCCGGACTGTTTTGTGTGTGACAACAATGTTTTAAATTCCCCTTCTTCATCCCTAATCTGGCCTTTTCTTTTTTTACCAAAAGGCAAGTGATCTCTTCCTCCTCCGTTGACGCCATGACTGAAATGATGAGAAATGAACGGATTTGTCACGAGCAAATTAAACTCAGGTCCAGCGTGGCTGCGGGAGGTTCTGGAGATTTCCTGGTGTGCTGGTCTGATGTGTGGGCTGCAGGACCACCGCTCCCTGTTTTTTTACTTTTAGAACTTTTTATTAACAACATATAAAACACAGAACACTGATGCGGCTGCCAGCGCTTGTTTTTTTCCCCCCGTTTTTTTAACCTGTCAATCAATTCAGTAGGCGACGCGTGTCAGCAAATCACCAATCGCGACCTCAATTTGTCCCGTAGGTAAACGCTCCTCGTCTGTGGAGCTGCGATGCAGCTGCTCAGGGTGGATACTCGAGTATGATGTCTGAACCCTCTGTGTACAGTACGCACGTACGTACGTACGTACGTACGTACGTACGTACGTACGCGTGAACGGACGTACGTGTGAGTATACTGGGGGCTTAGGATTGCATTAGAGGTTCATCAATATTAGCATGTCTATGGTCGATGCTCACCTTTGGAAATAAGGACTGGCAATGGCCGATATTTATAACACAATACCTGTATGTACTTTTCACAATAATATTGCTTAATGTAATTTAACAAAATATAAACCAAAATTATCAACATGGAATCGGCTGATATTAGCGTTAAAGTTCTATATCAGACATTCCATTAAAATGACTCGATATAAAAGGCGTTGTTTTTGTATGACAACCCAGTGACAAGGGTGCTTGCAGCGGCAGCACAACGTGATGACATCATGCGCGCCTACCTAATCTCACGGCGGAGAGGAAAATTCAAAATGTCAGCGGTGTGGAAGTTTTTTTTTTTCCATTGGTGAGGATGTCAGATTCCGAAGATTTTTGGACTACATTGCGCCACGCTACATTGTCCACAGTCTAAGATATTTTTCTGACGTAGCCTTACCCGAGTTACAAGTCGTCATTTCCAGTCATTGAGAAGCCAATAGCTGATAGCACTCAAGTGAGTTTTACCACAGATATTTGGACGTCGTGTTAGCCCCATTAGCACGATTAAGGCCGAGATATAGCTCTGCGTACGGCAGTACGCCGCTGTACGCCGTACGTACGCTGAGGCACAAGTGTAGCCCCGCAGGGCATGTACGCGCAAAGCTCAAATTTTACGACCGCGTACGCGAGGCGCGTTGTCTCACAATAAACTGCCCGGCACCGGACTGTTTTGTATGTGACACAAATGTATTAAATTCCACTTCTTCATCCCTGATCTGGACTTTTCTTTTGTTTTTTTGTCAAAAGTCAAGTGATCGCTTCCTCCTCCGCTGACTCCATGACTGAAATGATGAGGAAATGAATGAATTTGTCACGAGCGAACTAAACTCATGTCCAACGTGGCTGCGCAGGTTCTAAATATTTCCTGTTGTGCTGGACCAGCGCTCCCTGTTTTTATTTTTTAGAACTTTTTATTAACATATAAACACAGAATACCGCAGCGGCAGAAGCTGTGAAGTGCCTTTTTTCCCCCACCCGACCTGTCAATCAATTCAGTAGGCGTGTCAGCAAATGACCAATCAGCAACCTCAATTTGTCCCGTAGGTAAACGCTCCGCCCTGCTGTTGCTCAAATGACGTCAAGAATTTGGAGCGAAAACGCGAGAATTAACGCGAGATCGAACGCAGAGCTGTGCTTGTGAACATGCGCGTAGAGCGGCGTACAGGTCGTACGCAGAGCTATATCTAGGCCTTTAGTCATACAGCACAACGAACTGACAAAAAACTTTGAACTTAAAAAGGCTGTCCTACATGCACAAGAGTGCAGAGGATCCCACACTGCAACTAGGAACCTGGAACAAGTCTCCACAAGTGAGACAGCATTGCAGGTGACTAATGCTAATAAATAATATTGAACACTTTTCATTTAATATAAGTTAAAGTACTATGCTTATCACACCTTGGGGTGTCTATGAGTGCATACCTATTTCCCCAGCTCCCCGGGCGCTGACTACGGCTGCTCACTGCACCACCTGGTGGTGGTTGGGTTAAATGCAGAGACCAATTTCGTCTGTCAAGTATGGGAAACGTACACAGATGACAAAAATGTGCAATTTAATTTAATTAATATGGCTGTTACAGCTGTTACACATTTTTTGTAGCAAATAAGCCTAAATAAGAGGGCTATGTTCTGACAAAGTATATAAAATATTTGTATTGTTATTAGCATAATAATTTTTAACATTTTGGCATATCAAATATCGACCAAAAATCCAATATCATGCTTCCTTATTAATATGCTGGTGAAGATTCTCAGTCGTCCAGGACATGATAAAATCAAAAAAGGCGTTCAATACAGAACAACTGGACTTTATTTGTAACAGAAAGACGTTTCGCTTCTCATCCGAGGAGCTTTACCAATTCAGTGAGCAGACTGTGAGAGAGGGAGAAGTTATAAACAGGATAAACCATTGACACGCACCAACATATGTAAATTGGAAGCTAACACCCACACATACTTGGGATAACACGTACCTGTGACCCATTCAAAGTTCAGTGTGTGAAAACAAAGCTTACAGAAAACACACACACATCCTACTGTATGTAAATTGACAAGTCACACCTCACACATTAATAGCAGGGACCCCTCAAAGTCTTGTTAGTCTAATTCACAAACGAGGCTCCTCTGTTCTCATCAGGTGTGAGACGCCTGGGATCCTTATTAAGGACAGTCAAAACACATAATATTTAAATATTATTTGAATTTTTGGTACACATGTATCATTTATAACAAAAATAACAAAACTAAACGACAAGAACTCAATTGTGGGTTACAGTAAGCTGGCTGTAGCAGTCTTCATTTTCTTCCTTGGTTATTGATTAAGTATGAGCAGGCATGACTGATGGATGATTTTATTTTAAGTGGCTTATATTGAGTCAGTCTGTAGAGCACATACAGTAATGTATAGCAAAAAGAATAGTGAAATGTTTTTTCAGCATTTATGCCATTTCTTAGAATAAGTATTTTCTTGTGCAAGTAATACTGAATTCAAATTATGAACATAAAAACAAACAAAAAGATTCAAATCATCATAAACCGCTCCCACTCTCAGTGCAGCTGCTAAATAACTAAGTCCTACACCAGTTAAAAGGTAAAGGATCAGTTAACTCCACTAAACAGGTAGCACACGTCCAATTGCATACATCAAACTGTAAACATAATGAACGTTTAGTGCCTACAGCAATCTGATACCACGCAAACACTGAGCTCCTTGTTGTAAATGGTCTAGGAGTGGTGGGATGTTGGGTGATGTCAAGGCTGCTTCGTCTGAGCTGCTGTGGAGTGTGTGTGTGCTTGTGTGTAGGAATGTGGAAGGCTGAGGCTGGGTGCAAAGAGATTCAGGACGGAAAGGGGGGCAGGGTGGAGAGAAAGGAGGGGACCGTCCCAAACACAACTTTCAACAGGCTGTTCCTGCAGCAAAACAAAAACAAATAAACACCTTACTAAACAGTGAATTAAAAAACTGTGTGCAAAAGCCAGGACGGACAGCTAATAAATGTCTTGACAGTGAGAAATGATGACCTACACTAATGGCACACACACAATGTCCTTCCACTTCCTCCTTTCTGAGGAAAAATTGACCTGAAGTGAGAGGAGCAAGAACAAACTTATGCAAGAATTTCGAGAATTAGACAAAGACATACTGCTAGAAACACCCCCACACACACACCTCAATATGCTGACAGGCCAAGTAAGCAATCTGACAAAGGTGTGCTCAGTTACTGGGTTAATATCAGCTTCCTATGGGCTTAGATCCAATCACCTCCACACCACTGTTTGTTTATGAGGGAGCTCTTCTCTTCAACCGGGGTTTCTAGAATTTCAAGACACTCGCTTCTCTGAAAAGTTGCTGGGAGGTGAACTAAGGTTGTGACACAAGAGGAGGATGTCGCTTTACAGTAGTTCAACCACTTCCTCTTAAGACCCGGAGAGTACAGTTCTAAAACCTGCACCAGATTTGTGTTGTTGGATCAGCAGCGCCACTCGTGATCAACAGGTCTTTGCTGAGTTTATTCTGATCAGTGAGGCTAGTTAATTATTCTGCTCCGGTATCAGCGATCCACGTACTGTCAAGCACGACCAAGTAAACAAGAGACACAATGGCAGGGAACAATCATAGCATGGGGGGGGGGGGACGTAACTCACCAGAATCTCCAGGTGTTTTCATTCTGCTTCAGCTCTGGCAGAAACTGAGACGCTTGAGAGAATCCCACAAAGTTGGGTTTGTGGAAAGAAAAGTCAAGTCTTTTAGTTCTCTGGTTCTTCCCGCTCTGGTTTCCAGTCTGGAGAACCGGGTGAAGACACACTGCAAACTTTTTTTTCTGTTGTTGTTGTTGGTAGCTTCAGCGGCTCGGTCGCTGATTCGAGCGCACGCGCTCCGTTTCACCCGACTCTTTTTTTTATTTTAAACACAAAAGTAAAAGTGGCTTTTTTTTTCCCTTTTGGTTCTCACTTCTTCTGGTCCTGTGGTTCGTTTCGAGCTGCTCAAGTTGAGGGGGGGAGAAGAAGAAGAAAAAAAGACCAACCGTCCCGACTCGAGTCCGCCGAACAGCTTTTTTTTTTCTCTTCAAGTTGTTTCGATAACTGCTAGCAAGCTAACTGTCCGGTAGCCGTTGACTCCGTCCCCGCCGCATCTTCGTCGCTGTTCGGCATCTCTCCTCCGCGGGACTCCTTTACTTATTTGGCAGAAATGAATGTAAGGGAGAGCGAGCTCTTTCTTCGCAGACTTTTTACTCCTCCACTCACTCTCGCGCTCCACTCTCCTCCTCCACCCCCTCGTGCCTCGTTCAGTCCTCGGGGGGGGGGTGTCGTGTTTCGCTCGCTCGCCTTCTGACTGAAGCCCCGCCCACAACGACGGAGACACAACTGGGCGGGGGCGGAGTGGGGAACTAAGTCACGCCCACTCACCACGAGCCGAGCCGGGGGCCCTCGCCGGCGTCACCTCCGCACGCGGCGTTGCCAGGGAGACCGTCGGCGTTGCGTGCTGACGCAACTTCCGAATCCTACGAATGTGTGATGAAGAGCGCGCGAGCAGCGCTGCTCGCTGTGTCCATTTGCGTCAGTCAGGGATAATTAAACCTTTCCTTTTCATATCAAGATAATTACACTTGTTAAACTAGCGAAATTACAAGATGGCGTCAGGAGGTGATTAATCCCGAGCTCACCAGTGCATTTAAAGCAAAAAAAAAAAGTTCTCAAAATATACTTCCCTTCACTCAAAATTATTTCTTTGGCACTCTTTCCTGTTCGATAACTGTGTATATTTCAGTTTTTATATAAAATACTATAATTTTACTTAAAACGTCAGAAGTTTATCATAATAATGTGACTCAGAACAAACTTGTCCAGTGAGTAGGAAATGTCTTTAGTTGTTTTGATTAAAAAAAATTAAAATAAACATGTACAGCTTACACTTAGAATAAGTTTTGATATAAATATTAATCTTTCTACAGAAAAAATACTCTCTTTTTTACTCTCATTTATAAATGTGATATAGTTAGAGTCAACAATGATTTTTGTATTGCCATTAAGTTGTATTTTAAAATACATCAGTGATGTTTTGTCTCATTAGTCTTTAGATTATTGACAGTGCATCTCTTTAACTATACTACTTCAAAGCTTGTTTAAAAGGATAGAGTCTGGTCATTCCTGACGTGTTCTCTCAAACATTGATTGTTCGTTGCCAGCTGTGACGTTGGTTCAGTTCACATGGAGTATGAAGAAAATGTTTGCTAACCTTTAACCAGGCAAATCCCATTGAGATCACATATCTCTTTTGCAAGAGAGGCCTGAAGGCAGGGCCGGCCCAAGGCATAAGCAAACTAAGCGGCTGCTTAGGGCCCCGGGGCCACTAGGGGGCCCCCTAAGTGGGATTGAACATTTTAAGTTAGGATTTCTTTATGATTCTATTTAATATTTTATGTTCAGCTTTTGCAAATTATTGCATACATTTAAATAGATTTAAGAACTAATTATTCAACTTTATATGTATGTCTTTTTTAAACCATTTGCTGTGGTGTTAAGTAATTGTTAATTTACATTATTTAAGGATTTCCTTGATATTTTATTTCATTTGATTTGTCGTTTTTTTGCATAGTTTAATTTATTTTTATGCATCTAACTTATTTCATCTGTTTGTTGTTGTTCTTGCACAACAAATTATTTTGATCATTACTACTGCAGTTCTTTGGAATCAAAGATAATAAGCCAGATGACACTTTGCTGAAACATACATTGCATACTGGTGTTCTTTTTTTATTTTGTTACTTTTAGTATATACATATAGGATAATGTAAACATGACTGTCAGATTTGTAATGAGTTTATGTTAGGTGGGTGAATTATCTAATCATCTGACAATTGATTGCAGTAATCCACATTTTTAAGAGAAATGGAGGGCCCCAAACCAAATTTCGCTTAGGGCCCCATGGAGGCTTGGGCCGGCCCTGCCTGAAGGCAGCCTAACATGCATGTTTTTGGTCTGTGGGAGGAAACTGGAGTACCCGGAGAAAACCCACACATTCACAGAGAGAACATGCAAACGCCACATGGAAAGACCTCAGGTCCAACTGGGGATTGAACCCAGGACCTTCTTGCTGTGAGGCAACAGTGCTAACCACTGCACTGTCGTGCTGTCGTATGTCCAGATATAATTGTCCACCTTGATATTTGAACAGGAGCGAGGTAAGAATTGTGTAAATCAAAAAGAGTAAACTCTTGAAAAAAAAAACTATGTGCAATTTTATTTTATTTTTATTTATTTTTTTCAGTCAACCTTTATACAGGTTGGTATGGAAGCCCATTTCCGTCATGAAAGAAAAAAATAAAAGTCCAACAGGAAGTCATAATTTTTACATTTAAAGTCATAATTGTGAGAATAAAAGTCATAATTTCGACTTTTAAAATCATAATTTTGACTTTTAAAGTCATAATTACAAGAATAAAAGTAATAATTTTGAGTTTTAAAGTCATAGTTTGAGTTTTAAAGTCATAATTATGAGAATAAAATCATAATTATGAGTTTTAAAGTCATAATTATGAGAGTAAAATCATAATTATGAGTTTTAAAGTCATAATTATGAGAATAAAATCATATTATGAGTTTTAAAGTCATAATTATGAGAATAAAATTTAAAGTCATAATTATTAGAATAAAAGTAATAATTTTGAGTTTTCTAATTGAATTTCAAAGTTTGTCCCTTGCCGGACATCATGACTCTACAAGGATGCAACTTCCTGTCAGACACCGATAGTTTTCCGGCATACATGGTTTCATTCATTCAATGTACTTTGTATTTCCCTCTGCATTCAAACGTCCATCCATCCATTATCTTTACCTGCTTCTTCCATTTTGGATCACGGAGGTCGCCGGTGCCCATATCCAGCAATCACTGTGCGAGGCGCGGGGTACACCCTGGACGGGTCGCAAGTCATCACAGGGCCAAATAGAGACAAACAAGACAAACAACCATTCACGCTCTCACTCACACCTAGGGACAATTTAGAGTTACCAATCAGCGTAACATGCAGGTTTTTGGACTGTGCGAGGAAACCGAAGTACCCGGAAAAAACCCACGCATGCACGGAGAGAACATGCAAACGCCACCCAGAAAGGCCACTGGACTAGGATTTGAACCAGGGACCTGCTCGCTGAGAGGCAGCAGCTCTACCAGTTGCGCCACCGTGCTGCCTCCTTCATACATCACTTCTTTTAAATAAAGGTATGTAATGTATACATCTTTTCATCGCCACTCTATATAGCATTTACCTTGTAGTATCGAAGCCCATTTCCGCTATGAAATAAAAGCCCAAGAGGAAGTCACAATTGAGTTTTAAAGTCACAATTACAAAAATAAAAGTCATAATTATGATTTTAAACTCATAATTATTACTTTTATTTTTGTAATTATGACGTTAAAATTCATATGACTTTTATTCTCGTGATTATGACTTTAGAAGTCAAAATTATCACTTTAAAAGTCGAAATTACAACTTCCTGTTGGGCTTTTATTTTTTTTCCTTCGTGGCGGAAATGGGCTTCCATAGTTTAGTCTCATTGAGCCACTATGACTCATTTACAAGAGAGACATGTATAATGGCAATATCCCATTCATTATGGAGGGGGTGCACTTTCAAACTTGTACAGGAACCAGCTGACAAGGAAGGTGGTCCTTTTCTGGCTTCAACTTCCAGGTTCTGGTCCAAGGTCTACTAAATTACCAGCCTTTGAGAAAAGAGCAAGCTGATGGCAAGCTACGTGAGGTTCTATTATATGTAGTTTTTCAACTTATTCTCAAAAACAGCATACTGTACTGATGTGGAAGAAAGCATTAGCTGATTTTAAACATGCACACTTGTGAACAATGCCATTTGTTTTGTTTAGTTTGTTGTAGTTTTCTCAAACGAACAATGTCTGTTACTACACTGACGTATGTGTTCTGAGCAGGCTCGCTATAATTAGATTGTGTAAATGCTGAGACTGAATCATCATTGTGCCTGATCAGAACGTCAGCAGGTCTAAAAGTTTACTCAACTAGAGTCGCATATACAGACGTTGTTCAGTTGAGGAAACAACATCAAGCTAAAGTCATGCCAAAGGTATTGTTTTATGTTAGCTATCAGCCTTCTTTCATATTTGTGTGTTTTTTTAAGAAAAATAAAATTATTTTATAGTTATAAGAAACAAAATGCCATTTTATGGCTAGCCATAGCTTTTTTTTTTATTAGTGGCTTTCATCTGACACGCTACCTGATTGGTGGATTTCTGCAGAGATAGTTGTCCTTTTGGAAGGTTCTCCTCTCTTCACAGAGGAATGCTGGAGTTCTGACAGAGTTCATTCATTCAACCTTTATTTATACAGGCTACTAGCCTCGTTGAGTCACGGTGACCATCAGATTATTGACCACCTCCCTGGTCCTTCTCCCCGATCGCTCAGTTTAGATGGCCGACCAGAAGAGCCCTGGTGGTTCCAAACTTCTTTCATTTACAAATGATGGAGGTCACTCTGCCCATTGGGGCCTTCGAGGCAGCATACATTTTTTTGTATCCGTCCCCAGATTTGTGCCTCAACACAATCCTGTCTCAGAGGTCTACAGACGATTCCTTTGACGGTTGCACTTTGACGTGCACTATCAAGGGGACCTTATAGACAGGTGTGCACCTTTCCAAATCAAGTCCAGTCAATTGAATTTACCACAGGTGGACTCCATTTGAGCTGTAGAAACATCTCAAGGATGATCAGTGGAAACCGTATCTGAACTCAATTTGAGCTTCATGGCAAAGGCTGTGCATATGGAAATGCGATTTCTTTGTTTTCTATTTTTAATAAATTTGCAAAGATCTCAAAAAATCTTTTTCCACATTGTCATAATGGGGTATTGTGTGTAAAATTTTGAAGAAAGAGATTAATCTAATACATTTTGGAATAAGGCTGTAACATAATAAAATGTGGAATGGTGAAGCGCAGTGAATACTTTTCAAATGCACTATTGTATAGATAGATACCCGTATTTTCCGGTGTATAGGTCACACCTTTTTATGGTTTTTTCAAGGCCTGCGACCTATACTCAGGTGCGACCTATATATGGCTTGTTATCACTTTCGGTGAAACAAAATTTTAAATCCAGCTCATTTCACAATTACGTTCATTTATTAAGGAAAAGTTCAGCTCAGACATATATTTGCTATAATTTTTATCAAACAAATAATTGTTTTTAAGTGTTAATCTTCTTAAAAGCCTTGCTGTGCACTCCTGTGGCAGACATTTGCAGCAGAGCTAAACGTAGGTGCGACCTATACACCAGTGCGACCTATCTAGGGATTTTTCCAATCTATTGGTGATAATTGGACAATGCGACCTATACACAGGTGCGACCTATACACCAGAAAATACTGTAGATAGTTTTTTTTAAAGATAATCAAGAAGACAAGTGCTGTGTATTTGCAAGTGTAATTTGTAAAACTCACTGGATCAGATGTTCAGCGTGACCTGTTAATCTGAAAGATTAAACCCAAACTTGTTTCCTGTCACCTTGAACACATTGACCTTCTGCTTCCTCCTGAGCTGACAGAGAGCGTGTGAGGTGTCAATCATGGGAGGTGAAGTGCATCTCCTATTTTTATTATTTTTTTGTACCTTCTTGCACACTGGCACCTGGTTGCACAGGATGGAGGCTTATTGTGTGTGTGTTGTTTTTGCGGTGTGGTGGGCATCTTTGACTGCGCTGTTACATCAGCGATACGCACCGCTGCCCGGCCTTGTCAATAGGATAAGACAGTGGTAGTAAAACAAAGTCAACAGAGTCTCCTGACAGCGGCGGTGTGATTTACAAACAGGATTTCTCCTCCCTTTGCTGCCCATTCTTTGACAGGCACAGGAAAGCGACTCTGCTCTGCCTGATAAGAAGCCAAACTAAAAGAAAACCTTCAAACTGGATGCTGTTTCGTTTGCTTTATAGGGGACTGCTGTCCTGTCCCGTGTCCCTGAGAAGCAGGAAGACCTCGTGGACAGACCTGCATGACATTTTCTCACCCTTTAGCTGACAATGGGGGCAATTAGTGTTGCACTTTTCCCCTTTTCACTTCATTTATGACTGTTTCTAAATATCCAATAATTCTCAATCAGGTCATCTGGACAGTTTCTTTTTAGTAGAAACGTGTCACCCTCACTCCAGAGGGCTTCATCAGTCAGAGTAGTTCCAGCACACTGTTCCCCCACCAAGCCGTAAACAACTTAACTGGACCAACCAGTTTGCTGGAGCCAAGACGGTTTGTCGTTGTTTACGGCTTGGTGGGGGAACAGTGTGCTGGAACTACTCTGACTGATGAAGCCCTCTGGAGTGAGGGTGAGAAACTGTCCAGATGATCTGATTGAGAATTATCGGATTTGATACCTGGATTACTGAGCATGAACTTTCTTATTTCTAAATATGTTTTCACTTGTTGTGGTATACCTACAAATAAACACTCAATAGCATCTTGTGGGTGAAATGAGCAATAAAAAGGCAGAGCTTCAAGAGGAAAAGCTTTAGAGTGAGGTGAGAGGCGACAAGAAAGTTAAATAAAAAATATATATTTTGTGTTTTGTGGACAAATGGCTTCCCTTGTGTGTGCATGGTGTGCTGACTTGTCTGAGTGTTCTCTATTGTGACTCAAGTGCAGGAGATGACATTTACAGACAAATCTACAGCACAGTACATTCTGAACGCTGACAAACACCCTGTGTCTCTCCCACCCCTGTCCTCCTCCTCGTTCCTCCCCCCCCACCCCCGTCTCTTTTTACAGTGCTTTGTCATCTACCACATAACGTCCACCCTCACACCTCTCCTCCTCCTCCCCTCCCCTTGCTGCAGCCTCTGCCACCTCTCCATCCATGCCTCCATCTCCTTCCCTCCCTCCACTCCCACCTCTTCTGCTCAGGTCAGCCTGTTAGCTATGGACTTGTGAACAGAGTTTCACTTTGCGACCGTCTTTTAACTGGCCTCTCAGACTAAAGACTTTTAAAATCTCACTAATTGAGCTCATTACAGTATCAGTTCAGACATGACTGAACCTTGTTGGCACCATAAGAAATGAATGTGTTTGTCCAATTAACACATACGTATATACGTTGTATTTTTTGTTATTTTATTTGCAGTACTTTTCAATAGGTGCACCTTTGCAACACATTCATCTCAATGAGTTTGTAATTTAGACCCTAATTAGTCATAAAGGCTTTAAAATCATTATATAATTTTATTTTTATTTATTTATTTTGTAAAAATGCAACAAAAAAAAACGTCATTAAATTTACTTGCGAAAACTTACATTGTTTAACTTGAGGTGTGGACAAATCTTTTTCGAAGATGAGGTGTCCTAATTTGTTTTTGATCTGTGTGTTGTTTGTCTATAGATTTAAATTGTGTATTTTAGATTAATTTGTAATAAAGTCAAGCACTTATTTGTATGTTTGTGTTCAGCTCAGAGAGAGCAAGAAACAGATTGTTTTGGTTTTTATTGGTTCAAAACAGCTCTGGGATTTCATTATTGTCTTTTAATATATTCAGCATCATTAAAGCAATAGTACAGATCTTTTTTTTTTCTTTTTTGTATCGTTCTTTGAAAAGAGAAAAGTTCTGACTAGGACTGACAAGCTACAGAGAGTCAAGATGCAGTCAATAACTTTTATCACAACTTCAATCTCAAATTTTTCTTTGGTCCATGTTTATGCAATCATTAATGTTTTTTTGTGCTTTCAGTTTTGTAATTTACCCGGTATGACATATTTAAAATCTAACTGGTTTTAGACAGAAAATAAGACTCACTGTTTTAATGGTGTGGAGCTGTGGTTGGCGTTGCTCCTTATCACAAATAAGGGTTGTTTCCAAAATTAGACAAAAAACAAACAAACAACTAATAGCCTTTTATTTGTGGACCTACAACTTTTAAGTTTTCACCACATCATTGTCATATTTCTTAGATTTTAAATACCAATAATACCAATAATAATAATAAATATGGTTGGAAATTAATATAATTTTTGGTTTTGACTGTTTCACACAAACAGGGAGCTTCAAAGTCAAAGTCAACTTTATTGTCAAAACTGCAATATGTACATGACATACACAGGATTGAAATTGCATTTCTCTCAGTCCCTCGGTGCAACAGTAACCATTTAAACACTAAAACACTAAAACATTTAATAAACATAAGCATAAAATGAAATAATAAAAGTGTAATACTGTCCTGAGTTTTTGCATAGTAGTATAAAAGTATGAAAAGTTACACCAACACTAAACACTAAACATTTAATAAACATAAGCATAAAATGAAATAATAAAAGTGTAATACTGTCCTGAGTTTTTGCATAGTAGTATAAAAGTATAAAAAGTATATCTATAAAATAAAATGAGGTTCTGGCATTGACATTTGTAAAAGAGTGACAAAGCAGCATATGAAGTTAATGTACACAGTACATATATGTATGAGGTAGTTGATATTGGTATAGAGGTAAAGTGGCATATGCAATAAGGCTAGTAAAAAGAATATATATCAGCAGTAGTGTAGATATAAAAAGTAGTGTAGATGTAAACTGTAGTAATAAATGTAAACAGTAGTAATAAATGTAAACAGTAAATGTAAACAGTAGTATGACTATAGGCAGTAATGTAATACAAACATTAGTGCAAATATGAGAAGTAGTGCAAACTGAATGAGCACATGACCGTGTGTTGAGTGAATAACCCGTTTTGATGACAGAGTCCAGTTTTAAAAATCTTTGTGTTGTGTGGTAGTGTGTGAAAGTTTTTTGTGTTAAGGCAGTACAAGTGGGAGGGAGGGCAGAGCAGGCAGAGAGTTTAGCATCCTGACTGCCTGATGAACAGAGCTGTCTCTCAGTCTGCTGGTTCGAGCCTGGAGACTCCTCAGTCTCCTCCCTGATGGCAACAGGCTGAAGCAGCTGTGTAGTGGGTGTGTGGGATCACCTGCCATGCAGAGGGCTTTCCGAGTGAGGCGGTTGCTGTGTAAGTCCTGCTAGTGAGGGCAAGGAGGTGCCGACAATCTTCTCAGCTGCTCTCACAATGCGCTGGAGGCTCTTGCGGCAGGATGCAGTACATGCACCAAACCACACAGTGATGCAGCTGGTCAGGACACTTTCTATGGCACCTCTGTAGAAGGTGCACATGATGGGGGTTGAAGCTCCAGCCCTTTTCAGCTTGCGGAGAAAGTAGAGACGCTGGTGAGCCTTCTTGGCCAGTGATGCAGTGTTCCTGCTCCAGGACAGGTCCTCTGAGACGTGCACTCCCAGGAACTTGGTGCTGTCCACTCTCTCCACTGTGGTGCTGTTGATGGTCAGAGGGGCATGTTGGGCATCCCTCTTCCTGAAGTCCACAACAATCTCCTTTGTCTTCTCCACGTTGAGAGTGAGATTGTTGTGTCCGCACCACAAGGCCAGGCGGCTCACCTCGTTCCTGTAGTCCGTCTCATCGTTGTTGCTGATGAGACCCACCACTGTTGTGTCGTCCGCAAACTTGATGAAGTGGTTGGAGCTGTATGATGGTGTGCAGTCGTGTGTTAGCAGGGTGAATAGAAGGGGGCTCAGCACACATCCTTGTGGGGCCCCTGTATTCAATGTGATGGTGCTGGATGTGTTACTCCCGACCCGTACTGCCTGTGGTCTCCCGGTCAGGAAGTCTAGCAGCCAGTTACACATTGAGGTGTTCAGCCCCAGACTGTCCAGTTTAAGGATGAGCTGTTGGGGGATGATGGTGTTGAATGCCGAGCTGAAGTCGATGAACAGCATTCTAACATAAGAGTCCTTCGTGTGTGAGAGCTGTGTGGAGGGCAGAGGAGATGGCATTGTCGGTTGAGCGATTAGGCCAATATGCAACATCGGCCTAATCTAATATATATAATATTCAATAAGTTTATCCAACACTACAGTACATGTTGGCTTTGTAGACATAAAGCTCTTTTACATTCAGCAGTGGATAAACACTTGGTGTGCCATAAAGATCCTGTATGACAAAAAGGGAAGCTAAAATTATATTTTAAGCAGGAATAAAAACATAAATAGTGCTTTAAAAGATGAGGTAAAGCAAATAAATATTCTTAACACTATGTTAAAAAAGTTGATTGCATCAAAATCAAAGGGAGCATGTAATTCTTTAAAAATAACCCTGCCACCACCAAAAAACAACATCTGTTTAAAAAATCAATGTTTCAGAGTCAGTAGTACAGAGGACATGATGTCCGTGGTTTCCAAAAGGAATTTCAACTACAGTTTTTGACAACTAACAAAGTTTTCCACTTTGCCTCAGTCCATTTTAATGGGTTTTGGTCCAGAGAAGATGACAGCGTCTCTGAACTGTGTTCACATATGGCTTCTTAGTTGCATAATGAAGCTTTAATCTGCATTTTTAGATGGACGGTGAACTGTGTTCACAGGCAATGATGTGTGGAAATGTTCCTGAGCCTGTGCAGGGATGTCCACAACAGAACCAGACCGGCTTTTAATGCAGCGGCCCCCGAGGGCCCGAAGATCACAGACATCAAATATTGACTTTTGTCCTTCTCCTTTGAGGACAGAGGTTTCTCCAAATTCTTTATCACCTATGATGAATGATATTAAGAACTGTAAAAGATAAGATTTTTAAGTATTCCCTATTTTCCATTGAGAAACATTATTCTCAAATTGTTCCTCTGTTATTTGCAGACTGGTGAACCTCTGCCCATATTTACTTCTGGAGATTCAGCCACTCTGAAATGCTCTTTTTATGCCCAGTCCTCTTACTGACTAGTTCCAAAATGCTTCTCTGGATGGTTCAAACCCCAGTCACGGCATAACTTGTGGTGTGTTTGAGCAGCACATCTCATCCCAATTGCTCCCCGGCGCGCTTTCTATAGCTGCCCACTGCCCCACCTGGTGGTGATTGGGTTAAATGCAGAGTCAAATTTTGTCTTGTATGGAAACATACACAGATGACAAAAATTTGATATTATTATTATTATTATTGATGCACTTTTATTGCTTTTTGTTACACCTGTTACAATTTTTTTTAGATAAATTGCTGACATAAAATTAAAAATGACAATTTCTAAGATTTTTTTTTACAGTTCTTTAGTTTTATACATGTAATAAATAAATAAATAAATAAATAAATAAATAAATTTACTGTTTTCCATTATGAATACATTATGGGTTTATTGATTTACAAGTCATTGCATCCTTTTTTAATTACTGTATATATAATTCAACTCCTATTTGTTTTAAATTGGAGTTGTAGATAGTTGAATCACTTTTTTCCTCCTGTTTTAGCACTTCAGGAGTTAGTTATCGTATCCCACCTGGAGGCCTTTCTGGGTGGAGTTTGCATGTTTTCTCTGTGCATGCGTGGGTTTTCTCCGTGTGCTCTCGTTTCCTCGCTTGCACCACAATCATTTATGTTAACTCTAAGGGCTAGTAATTCTGAATTGCCCAGGTGTGAGTCTCTCTGTGTCCCTGTGATGGGCTGGAGACACCAAATGGGCACCAGTGACCCCCATGACCCAGAAAGAACGAAACGGGCAAAGAAATGGATGGATGGTCTAAATTCCTAAAAATATTCCAGATTGCATTTAAAAAAAAAATTTTAATACTTTTTGTCCTACAGATTTATGTGCAAATGCCGTGTCTCAAAATGTTTTATCAGCAACCTAAACACCACTGCTGTGGTGATAATAATAATAATAATGAATTCAATTTATAACGCGCTTTTCATTAGTGAAAATCTCAAAGCGCTACACACATTGAATGCTACACACATTCATACTCCGGTAGCGGCAGACTACCATGCAAGGTGCTTTCCAGTCCTACCGGGAGCAACTCGGGGTTAAGTGTCTTGCCCAAGGACACAACAACACATGGTGTGGGGAACCGGGATTCGAACCGCCAACCTTCCGATTGGGGGACGACTGCCATTTCCACTATGCCACGGCCGTGATGCATTTGTCAAACAAAGCAAAGGATGTGTGAAAAGTTATTTTATTTCATTTTTCTTTTGCATTGTAGCAGAAGATGTTTCTCCACACCCGTATAATGACAGTTTCTTATGTTGTTCATTTAAATTAAATGCAAAATTTTCAGCCGTTGGATTAAATGCCTGGAAGTGAACTTGCCGATTTGTTTTACAAACGGTGTATCACAGAGGAGCCCTGTGTTCCTCTCTTCCACATCATCCCTCTGTCTCCCATCCCGCCCTTTTTTCAACCGCCCCCCACTATATGTGACCCTGTCCGTTCCTAATCAGAATGACAGACAGACGCTCTGAAGAGAAAGACAAAAAGAATGAAAGGGGAGCGCTGAGATGTTGTCACTGTGGTGTTTGTGTAGATGAGAACACTCCCAGTTTGTGAGAACATCCTCAAACGTCTTTCCTATAGCTTCAAACCCTCATCCCCCCCTCCCTTCCGCGCCCATCTTCATCTTTGATGAGTGGAGTGACAAGTCGTTCAGAGTAAAAACTGCTGTCATGACTGAGATCTTCTCCCGTTACTTTAAACTAACATATTTTAAAGTATAACTACTGAACAACTTGAAACCACAACATGTATTTTTTTTTCCTGTGTACATCAGTTCTGCAGCTGCATCCAGTCCGACTAACCCACTGGTTTCCTCTGGAGTGCGGCTCCGCAACGCAGATGGCTTGAGTCTGTGTAATTACCGTGGACAATGGGTGTGGTAGCCCACTAACCAGTGCCACCACAGGCAGCGTGGACACACAGTCACACACATTGCATGTCGCAACGCTCACACTCCTGCAACCAGAGGAAGCCAGGCAGGATTATAATTCCTGGACGGGGCGTTGAACAGCAAACAGAGGTGTAATACTGTACGTGCACGGTGCACCTGATGATTCACACCAAAGGTGAAGCGAGGGAATGCAGTGACAGACTCACACACAGACGTGCATGAGCACACGTTCACTTCCTCCTTTGTTTGGTTTTTTCACAATTTACATATCACCACTATCTTTCACTAAACTTCCAGATAAATAACTGAAACGTTCAATTTCAAATAAACACCACCCAAACAAGGCCCCGCCGCCTTTCATGCAAGAGAATTAGCTCACACAGAGACAGTATGATGTTATAGTAGTTTTGGTCAAGACTTAAAACTTCAGTGTTATGCAGTATTGCAAGTCATACTGTATGTTTTCGGATGACTCTCAGCTACTACCACACAACATTTAGACCAATATCTGTACAAGTGACTATCTGTAAGTTATGGTCATTTTGTGTTAGCTAATATTGACTTGTTGTGGCAGCCATCTAACTGGATTGACTCCAAAAGTAAATCAGTTGTTGATGTATAATGCCATCATGTATGTTGCATATGCTATATATCATATTTGTCACTACCTTACTATCATAATTCAATTAATCTCAATGTTACTCACTCCTTGAATCGCCACCTTATCGTGGTGGAGGAGTTTGTGTGCCTGAATTATCCTAGGAGCTATGCTGCTGGAGGCAATTATCATTGTCCCTAGGGTCTCCCAAGGCATATTGGTTCTAGGTGACAGGCCAGACAAAGAGCGATTCAGAAGATTTTTATGGACATGACACAGCAAGGAACTCGGTGTCCCTTGCCCGGACATGGGTTACCGGGACCCCATGCTGGAGCCAGGCCTGGGAGAGGGGCATGTCGGTGAGCGCCTGATGACAGGGTCTCTACCCTTGGGGCCCGGTCGGGCTCAGCCCAAAGGAGCAGTTTGCTTTCCTGTGGACCCACCACCTGCAGGAAGGGCCATAAAAGTCGGGTGTGTGATGCCATGGGCAGTGGCCCAAGGTGGGGACCTTGGCGCTTTGATCCTGGCTTACCAAAGCTGGCTCTTGGAACATGGAACGTGACCTCTCTGGTGGGGAAGGTGCCTGAGCTTGTGTGTGAGTTTGAGAGGTACCGACTAGATATAGTTGGGCTCACCTCAATGCACAGCATGGGCTTTGGAACCGATTTCCTTGAGAGGGGATGGACCTTATTGCACTCTGGAGTTGCCCATGGTGAGAGGTGTTGAACTGGTGTGGGTCTACTTGTAGCCCCCTGACGTGGTGCCTGTGTGTTGGAGTTTTCCCCAGTAGATGAGAGCGTGGCTTCCCTTCGTCTTCGGGTAGGGGGACGGACTCTGACTGTTGTCTGTGCCTATGCACCAAATGACAGCTCAGAGTATCCAGCCTTCTTGGAGTCCTTGGTAGGGGTGCTGGAAGGTGCGCCAGCTGGGAAGTTTTTTATCTGCTGGGGGACTTCAATGACCATGTGGGTAATGACAGTGTGACCTGGAGGGGCGTGATTGGGAGGAATGGCCTCTCTGATCTGAACTTGAGCTGTGTTCTGTTGTTAGACTTCTGTGCTAGCCATAGTTTGTCCATCACAAACACCATGTTCGAACATAAGGGTGTCCATAAGTGCACTTGGCACCAGGACGCCCTAGGTCATAGCTCGATGATATACTTCATAGTCGTGTCATCTGATTTGCGGCCCTTTGTTTTGGACACTCGAGTAAAGAGAGGAGCTGATCTGTCAACTGATCACCGCCTGGTAGTGAGCTGGATCAGATGGCAGGGGAAGATGCCGGACAGACCTGGTAGACCCAAACGTGTAGTGAGGGTTTGCTGGGAACACCTTGCAGAATATCCCGTCAGAGAGATCTTCAACTCACACCTCCGGGAGATCTTTAACCGCATTCCAGCTGAGGTGGGGGACATTGAGTCTGAGTGGGCCAGTTCCACACCTCACTTGTTGAGGTAGCTGCCTTGAGCTGTGGCCGCAAGGTTGTCGGTGCTTCTCGCGGTGGCAATCCACGAACTCGGTGGTGGACACCCCGGGTTAGGGAGGCTGTCAAGCTGAAGAAGGAGTCCTATTGGGCCTTGTTGGCCAGTGGGACTCTGGAGGCAGCTGAGGAGTACCGGAGAGCCAAGCGGCCTGCAGCCTTGGCAGTTTCTGAGGCAAAAGCTCGGATGTGGGAGGAGTTCGGTGAGACCTTGGATAACGACTCGTCGGCTCCGAGAAGATTCTGGCAAACCATAGACAGCTGAGGAGGGGAAAGCAGCACTTTACTAACATTGTATTCAGTGAAGGGGGCTGCTGTTGACCTCAAACAGTGATGTCGTCGGGAGGTGGAAGGAATACTTCTCGGACCTTCTCAATCCCACCAGCACACCTTCCATGGAGGAAGCTGAGCCAGGGGACTTTGGGGTTGATCCATCCATAACGGTAGCTGAGGTCGCCGAGGTAGTTAAAAATCTCAGAGGCGGCAGGGCTCCGGGAGTGGATGAGATTCACCCTGATTTCCTTAAGGCTCTGGATGTTGTGGGGCTGTCTTGGTTGACACGCCTTTGCAACGTTGCTTGGACATCTGGGGCAGTGCCACTGGATTGGCAGACTGGGGTGATGGTTCCCCTCTTCAAAAAGGGGGACAGGAGCATGTGCTTCAATTATTATTAAGAGGTCCATGAGATATTTTGCTAACAGACAGACAGAGTTGATTCCAAATAGTTTGTGAACTACAATGATAATCAGTGACTTGACAAAACGTGTTAGAGATCCAAATGTTTTCACGGATCAGCCTAAGTGAGTACCACTCCAAATTTTGGGTCAACATCTGTAAAATTGAATGAGCTCTACCCATTTTTGTGTTTTTTTAAGCTCACTTTGTTGTGGCAGCTGTCTTGAACTGGGATGGTTCTAAAAGTTAATCAGTTGTGGGTGTGCTTCTAATGAATAAGTGCTGAAAAGTTCACTACTACCCATCCAGTTGTTCATTTGATATTTTGGTAACAGACACAAATACACATAAAAACATTATCACCCACTTTCACCTTTTGGTACTGGGTGATACTAATCCCCGTTCATCTTAAAATCTTAATAAAGAGAGCACGAAGGAATTACATTAGGTTACAGTGAGCTGGACTAAACGACACGGAGAGCAGAGCACATGCAAGAAAAGAGAAAAGGCCGGCAGCAGCAGGACAACAAGTGCAACAGGGTGGCGGTTAATACTCCGCCTACTCACCCTACAACCTCACATCACTTTGAAACGGCACGAAACGACAGAGAGGGGGAGACAGGAAAAGAGAGAAAAGCTGTGGAGAACAGGGAGTGGGAGACGGAATAAGCGAGTCAATGGGTTCTTTGTCTTCGGGGAACTTGTTTATTTTCAAGCTTGCAAGTCCAACAGTCAAAGACAGAGACACACATCGCTCACTGTGTCTCTGTCCCGAGTTTTTTAAACTCTCACATGATCATCAGAACAGATAGAAGCAGGCCACAAACATCTACAGACAGCAGCAGTCTTGGACTTCCTTTCATTTGAGTTTTGCATTCGAGGAAATCTGTTTCCTTCTTTTTTTTAAACATTGTCCAATTTATTTAAAGATTTTTTTCAGTCCTGTCGACTGTTTAACATGTCTAAACGTGTTGAGTCCTTTAAAACTAAATCTTTAAATCTGGGAAAGCTGAAGACCGTAACAACGTCTGAAGAAAACAAGTGAACGGGGTCATGTCATGTCAGTAAGAAAAAACAAAATCAGCTCTTTCAGTTCATCGTCGTTGGAGGATTTTGGTAAAACGCTCTTTGGGAATCAACTCATTGGCAAAAAAAATACTTATTTAAAAATTTCATACAGAATTGCAGACACAAACTTGTAACAGGGTCAGTTATTAAAAATAGTGACTAAAGTTACCATTTATTACTGGTTACCGTATTTTCTGACATATAAGTCGCTCTAGAGTACAAGTCGCATCAGTCAAAAAAGCATCACAAAGAGGGAAAAACATGTGTAAGTCACTTTGGCGTATGAGTCGTATTTATTATGTGTCACCGTTAACCCGTTGCAAATATTATGCGTTTATTTAATCATAAAAACAGCTTCATTTCACCTGAGAGGTGCCGCGCTATCCATCCATCCATTCATCCATCCATCCATCCATCCATCCATCCATCCATCCATCCATCCATCCATCCATTGCGGCCAGAGCTGCTAACTCTCCAACATTCCTCCGCCTGCACCAGCTGAGTGAAGCGAGCGCACACGGGAGGACTCATCATTGCAGTTCTTCAAAATTTAACAACATTAACACCTAAAACAATTATTTCTTTGCTTGACATTATAGCAAAAGTGTGTCTCAGCTTAACATTTCCTTAATAAATGCACTTTAATGGTCAAAATAGCTTCATTTCGCCTGGGCGGTGCTTTCCATCCATCCATCCATCGCAGTCGGAGCCACTAGCTCTCCAGTGTTCCTCCGCCTGCATCAGCTGAATGAAGCGAGCGCGCATGGGAGGACTCATTGTTACAGTTCTTCAAAATGTAAAGCGCCAGTCAAAAATTGTGTTGTGAATATGGGGAAAAAAATGTATATAATTCACTTCGGCGTATAAGTTTCAGGACGGACAAATCGATGCAAAAACTGTGACTTATACGTTGGAAAATATGGTAATTGCATATGTATCTGTTATGTGCCTACACAACTCTGAGTTAATCCAAATGACATATTTTATGGTGAAATGATCCAAAAGTCAGTCGGCGTTAGCTCTGCTGGTACAAGAACTGGACTGAAAATAGGTGTAGAAGATTTTAAATATAACATTGCAAATGTAAAATAGTAATAATGTTCAAGGTCTTCAGTACAGCCAGAATAAAGTATGTTTTGAGAACACTTAAAAAAATTACATTAAAGGTTCAGTATGCAGTTTCTGTAGAACTGCAGCACTTAGAAATATTTTCAACAGGCAAAGCATTCTGATCCCTCCCCCTCAGAGCCATATGTGGCTCTGCCCCCTTGTGGTCTGTTGAATTTCAAATTCAAGCTCTGTTTTTATTGGCTGATTCAAATTCAAGCTCTGTTTTTATTGGCTGGTTACAAACTCTGTTTTTATTGGCTGGAAAATGGCGGGTCACCTTTTCTTTTTAGAAATGCTTATTTACCACCTGGAGAAGCAAGGGGACAATATTTTTTTTATTTTTTTTTCAGAGATTACCTGGCTAACATCAGTCTGTCAGGAGGTAGTGACAGAGTGAAGAAATATGTTCATAAAAAAAGCTACATACTGAAGCTTTAAAGCTTTGCTCTTTGGAGGAGAATTGAAAAGAGACGAGATGAGCTTCAAGATTTTTGCTCAGAACTGTCTGTGCGCAAACGCAAAGCATGGCAGGCGATTGGTCTGCAAATATCCAACAGAACTTTGCATGTCAACAAGTCTTTGTCACTTATCTTCCATCCTTGTGGTCACCAGGTAAACCGGGCTTATCAGCACACAATGCAAACCTAAAAGTGTTTAGTCTCAAGCGAACTGGTCATTTTTTAATGCTTGGTTGGCTCATGGAGACAATCGGTCCAGGCATCCCTCTCCTCAGCAACACACAAGATTTTCTTTGGACATCCCAATATGATCCCTGACCAGCAAGTTCTGGTTCTGTCCCATGGTCTTCTCTTATTGGGACATATTGAACAACCTCCATAAGGTTTTTTGAGGAGGTATCCTAATAACATGCACGGACCACCTCAACTGACTCCTTTTGATGAGGAGGAGCAGCGTCTCTGCTTTGAGCTCCTCCGTGGTAACAGTCCAGCCACAGTGGGTGCACATTTCAATTGCTTGTCTCCAGGATCTTGTTATTTTGGTCACGATCCACACCTTTTGATATGAAGGTTAGAACATGGACCAGTAGATCCAGAGCTTTGCCTTTAAGCTCACCCCTTTTTTCACCGCAACAGACTGGAGCATCTCCCTCGTCATCACTGACCAGGCCCCGATCTGTTGATGTCTTTCCCCCCTCTATTGTATCTTCATACACAAGACTCCATGACACTTGAACTCTTCTGCTTGTGACAGAAACTCATCCCTGACCCAGTTGAGAACCATGGCCTTGAACTCAGAGCAGCTGACCCGTTCTGCAGCTGCAGCACACTCTGAAGATCAAGGTCTGAAAACACTAACAGAACCACAGCATCTGCAAAAAGACTCCCAAACCATCACCCTCCTCTCCACTGCTGCACATTGAGGTCCTGTCCATGAACATCACAAACTCCTTTGAGTCTCGTGTTTAAAAGCCGTTATTTACTCCTCCGTTTTCTTCTTCTTTTTTCTTGCTCAGCAGTTAGGTTCAGCCAAACCTTGTGACTGGATAATCTCTTCAGACCCTGCAGGTTCCTCAGAGATCGCACAAGGTGGAAACGTGGCATTGAGCTGTTGAAGGTAAACCACTGACATTAAACATATCCGTGATTGCAGGACAAATAAAATGGCACAGTGAAACAACAACCCGTTCTCTTGCAAAAACTATAAAAATAGCAAAAGGAATAAAACCCATAATTTGTTCAAGTTTTACAAGTCTACTGTAGGAGAACTGGCTCTTGGTGGACGTTCAGTCTTTGCCAGCAAGGCTCCAAATGCGAAAGTTTGCTTGATAAATAATTTTAGAACTACAGGTAGTCCACGACTTACGACGGAGATCTGTTCCTACGCAGAGTCGTAAACCGAATTTCGTCGTAAGTCCGAACATACGTAAATACTGCACCTTATACGTACAGTACAGTATTTTACCAAGCACTTAGCCTATCCTAACACAGTACCCTACATAATTATCAAAAAACACATACATTTGGGAGCCATAATGAAGGGGGGAAAAGAGTTTATTTCCTACTGGGTTGCTGGTGAAGCCTTTCCGCTGTCCCTCCTCCGTATTCTCCATTCGTTTACGACATAAAACCGCCGTCCAGCTCGGTCCATCCTCCGTATTCGTT
>JBBPBX010016704.1:21003-39386 GCA_038048925.1 Garcialebias charrua | reverse complement strand
ATATATATATATTTAAATATATATAAAAAAAATTATAATAATCTACTGCAAAGTCATGGATATTGTGTGTCTTTTATGCATATGTGTTTTGTTGCTGTGTTCTGTCATGTACTTCGCAGGATTGCAGACGGTGTGTTTGCCTTGTGCTCTTTTTGTGGATTTTTGATTTGTGGTCTTACTTTCTGTCTTTCCCTTTCTTTCTTTAAAAAAAATCATATTGGTGTGAAGAGGATGGCTGTGAGGTGAGAAGAATAAAGGAAAAAAAATCCATTTGTCATTCAATTTGAATAATACATGTACATTTTAAGATATTCTGTTACTCTTAGCTTCTACTGTACATAATCCCTAAAGTACCACTGGTATTTTTATACTGATTGCCCAAATAAATAAAAAAAACTTACAAAAAGCACTTTAGGGGATTTTTAGATTACAGAACACAAACAATAATTGCCGATTCAACACAGTACATGCTGGAAATAAACAGGGGGAAATAAATCTGACGCATCAATTTTGCATGGTTTTAGTTCAGGACATTTTGAATTTAACATACAGAAATTCAGAAAGTTAGTCTAACCAGCAGCACACACTGTTTGCAATCTATTCAATAACTTTTGAACGGAAAAAAGTATTTTAAAAAAGTGAGTTAGTGCATGACCTGTGCCTGACCTCTGTGTTACATAAAGTTCACAGTTCACATTGGATTACCTTCCCTCTCAGAGATCCACTGGTTTGGGGTTAAGTACATTTAGCCATTCTTTTGCAAGTATAGAGTGTGCCACTGTCCAGAGGGACCTGAAGACGATCAATAAACGTCCTTTCTGCCAAGGGTAATTCTTCAAAGTCAGAGTCTGCTGAGTCTATAATAGCCAGATTCTCCTGACAGTGATGCATCTGATCAACTGAAACCACACTTGAAGCTAAATTTAAAACTAATTATTTAAAGTATAAATTAAGTTTTAAAAAAAACTGAGACAAAAAGGTGACAACAGGACAAGAAACAGCAACAAGAATGAAACAAGAGAAAACTGTAAAAATGTCAAACTTAGAGGTGTATAGTAATTTACTAAACATAAATATGATAACCAGTGAACAAAGTGATCATAAACTGCAGCTCTGAGGGCAGTACTGGATTTATTTCATCACACATTATTTTATTTTTAAAATGCTAATCTGGTATTTGAGTGGCACAGTTGGTAGAGATCTCACCAGTGGTGGAGAAAATACCATATTTTACAGCCTATAAGTCACATATTTTTGCCTAATTTGCATGCCCTGCAACTTATGGGACGAAGTGACATATTTAGGGATTTTTTCCCATATTTTTAGACCAATTTTTGGCTGAGATATGACCGTTTCCATTTATTCTGACAAAAAAATGGAGCAGTACCACTTTCGGCCGCTAGGGGCACAGTACCACTTTCTGCCGCTAGGGTCCTCCGACCATTCCCAGCTCATGTGTCCGACAGCAGACTCATCTGGTCGGACTCACTCTGTCGCAGCACGGCCTCCTGCTCTCTGGAGGTATGAACTACTGTTAGCTCAGTGTTTTACTGTTAGCAATGCAAAATAAGTCAAGGACCACAGGACAGATTTTGATGAAACTTACAAAAAGTAATCACTGGATGGATATTTACAACCTATCCGCTCGCTGCGCGTGCATGCTTTGCATGCACGCTTCGCAGCACCGACGTAGCAAAACTTTTTTTTTAAATTCAGCTAATTTGACCGGTACGTGCATTTATTAAGGAAAAATTCAGCTCAGACCCATCTTTGCTATAATTTTCAGCAAACAAACAATTGTTTTTAAGTGTTAATCTTGTTAAAGTCCTACCGTGCACGCTCCTGTGGCCATTTCCGGGTTGTCACCGCTGACGCGTAACATACGCGACACGTCAGCGGTGCCGCATAATAGATGCGACTTATAGGGCGAAGCAACATATTTATGGATTTTTCCACTTTATTGGACATAATTGGACTGATGCAACTTATAGGGCGGTGCGACTTATAGGGCGGTGCGACTTATCGGGCGGAAAGTATGGTACTCAAACACTGTACTTAAGTAAAAGTGCAAATAAACAGGCAAAGATGTACTCTAGTAAAAGTAGAATAACCAATATTAACGTTTTTACTTGATTAAAAGTAAATCATTACTTGCTTTTAAAAATTCATTCAACCTGTAGTGATACACCTAACCTCTGATATTTTAGGCTTGACCTTCAAGTACACCTCTCTGCATCTCTCTGAAACTTTCAGGGTTACACCTTCTTGAAAATCAGTACAAAGATGGACGTTCTAACAGGTGCATCCTTTGATAGGCACTTAGCTGCAAAGAACGTCCTTCAGGAACCAGGTGAACATCCCCTGGTGTTTTACGACAGGCTCCTCTCTGTTTACACAGGGAATAAAACTGTACCTGGCTTAGAGGAAGATGCGGAGTTTAAAAATCGTTTCACTTTGAATCTGATACCTTTCATAATGAAATGTGTTCGCTTCAATGTTAATTGCAAAGAGAGTACCATGGCAGAAATTAAACAATGTGCTGTGGAATTTTTTGACATGCTCGAACAGCGAAAAACACCCTCAGTGGTGTGCCCAGGTCAAAAGGTCACATCCCACTCGCAGGAAGTAGATGAGGTTCCCTCTCCTTCAGAGTGCGAGAGGTCACAGGTTTTTCTTAATAACAAACAACAGCATGGTGCTACGAGTTGTAAAAGTGACTCTGATCGGTTCACGGGGAGTTCTGAACCCCCTGCCCCTCAGGTTGAAAACCTTGAGATGAGCAGAGAACCACACAAGGTAGGTGTTCGCCCTCCAGATGAACCCAGATGGTCCGGATCGAACCAAAAGAGTTCTCTCATGGATCTCACAGTGGGTGAGATTCGAAGGAGGTTGCATGGGAACCGTGAACCATTGAAAGATGGTCTGTCCCGACATGTACCCCCGAGAAGCGGCCCTCCTGCCCCTGCCCCTCGAACTGCACTGTTCGAGACATGCAAAGAGTCACACATGCTCCAGATTATGGAAGCGGCGCCTCCGCGCGTGGACGTGACTGAGATTGTGAGTTGTTTGTCAAATGATTTGAATGTTACAGTGGTTGACCAAGCTGACACAACGTGTGACGTTGTCCTTGATGATAACACAAACAACGTTGTTCATCCTGATGAAGCGACGCGCAGCACTGGCTTTTGCAACAACTCAGTGCACACAGTTGACAACAACAACGTCAACACTGACATAAACGCTGACGGCAAACAAATTGCTGATGATCAGCGTCCTGAAAGTCCAGAGGCTGACAGCAAACAAATTGCTGAAAATCCACATCCTGAAGGCCATGAGGCAGACAGCCATCATGATGCTGACGGCGACGACGATTACACAGACAGAGTCACACGTACACAGAAACGTGTGGAAAACCCTGAATGGTTTCTGTGTAACTTTATAAGAAGGGGAATAGCTAAGAGAGCTTACCTGCCACTCACATTAGAAGGGGTCCTAGAGCAAGAAGCGCTCCTGGTTTGCGGCTCAGACGTGTCTATCATGTCAGCCAAACTGTTTGAGGAGCTAAGGACCGCCGCTAACAATGTTGACAGGCAAATACCCTTTGTGAAATACACTTGCAACAGGGCCTCGCAAAGACGAGGACAACCCTAATAGCCATGGTTCACATGCAGATTGGCGAAATGTCACTATACCACCCGGTATATGTGTCTGAACTTGACTCACTCCGGACTCCATTTGTGGTTGGCCAAGATTTTATAAATCGCTTTGAAGCCATTATAAATTATGGCAATCAGACAATGTGGGCCACAGTGAGCAGTCCACTGCCAATCGAGGTGCCCACCCAAGGTCAGGACACTGACTGTCTAACAACAGGTACCGCTAAGGTCACAGGGGATTCCCCAACCGAGACCACATACCCGGTAAGTGAACCTTCATATACAGGTGAGACAGAGGAGACTCAACAATTGGACCAGACTCTGGCCCATCACGAGGACCTCCTCTGCGAGCTGACACCTTCAGCACTCCCTGACCACTTCCTACCACAGGTAGAAGAGGGTGTGGTGATCCAAGGGTCCCACACCGTTGACGCTGTACTGTCCTGTGGGACAGATAATTCGGCAAACAGCCAAGCTTTCAGTGAAGTCTTGGTTCAAGGACATCTGAGCCCACAAGGTGACAGTCTACTACACGCTGGCAGTCACTTGGACTTCATTGTTACAGATTTTGAGGATCCCTCCTCAAACAAAAGGGGGGTGAACCCACACTTCCTACCACAGGTAGAGGACGGTGTAGAGATCCGAGGATCACACACCGAGAACGCTGTGCTGTCCTCTGGGACAGGTAATTCAGTCATCAGCCAAGCTTTCAATGAAACCTTGTTTCAAGAGCATTTGAATCTAGAACTACTCAGCAATGACATAGTTCTTACAGACTCAAAGAGCACCTCTTCATTCATGAAGTGGGAAGACACACATCACAACGACAGAGACGCGCCTGCGACGGCGCTGACAGTTGTGACACACCTGAATTACGCAGAAAGAGGTAAACGTACAGAGATACGTTGGCCGAAACCTAAAAGGTTCCTGCGTACTGTCTACTCTAAGCTGCGTAAACAGCCTAAACTAAACAAAGGCATCCTAACTCGTGCCCATGGACGGACGTCCACACCTGTGCGCGTGGTCCCTCATGGCATCCTAACTCGTGCCCATGGACGGACGTCCACACCTGTGCGCGTGGTCCCTCATGACCACAGGGGGGTGATGTTAGGCCATGCCCATGTCAAGGACAAAGATTTCAATAACCCCACAAACGACAAAGATCTCGCAAACTCACAGACTTCATGGGAAAATAAGGTCGTAAATAAGAAAATAAGGTCGTCCAAACACAGGATAGTAAAGCCACTAGGGAAGCCAGCCACTAGGGAGCACAAGCCAGTGTATCTCTTGTGCCGGTCCCAAGCCCGGGTAAATGGTGAGGGTTGTGTCAGGAATGGCATCCGACGTAAAACACTTGCCAAAACCATAATGCGAGTTCATCAAAGTGAAACCATACCGGATCGGTCGAGGCCCGGGTTAACAACGTCCGCCACCGGTGCTGTTGACAAACAGGGTGCCGGCGGAAATTGTACTACTGTTAGTCGAAGACGCCGAGGAGGAAAACGTGTCAGGAGACAGAGGGAGAGGAGGAAAGTGAAGAATGTAGGACTGAGGGTTGCAACTCTAAATGTGGGGACAATGACAGGCAAAGGTAGAGAGCTGGCTGACATGATGCAGAGAAGAAAGGTAGATGTTTTATGTGTCCAAGAGACCAAGTGGAAGGGCAGCAAGGCTCGCAGTATTGGAGCAGGGTTCAAACTGTTTTACCATGGTGTGGATAGAAAGAGAAATGGAGTAGGGGTGGTCCTGAAGGAGGAGTTGGCAAAGAATGTAGTAGATGTGAAGAGAGTGTCAGATAGGGTGATGTGTCTAAAGGTAGAAGTAGAAGGTCTGATGCTAAACATAGTAAGTGGTTATGCTCCACAGGTTGGATGTGATGGGGAGGAGAAAGATGAATTTTGGAAAGATTTGGATGAAGTGATAGAGAGTATTCCCAGGGAGGAAAGAGTGGTGATTGGAGCAGACCTGAATGGACATGTTGGTGAAGGAAACAGAGGGGATGAGGAAGTGATGGGTAGGTTTGGTGTCAAGGAAAGAAACCAGGAAGGACAGATGGTGGTGGATTTTGCCAAGAGAATGGAAATGGCTATAGTCAATACCTATTTCCAAAAGAGGGAGGAACATAGAGTGACCTATAAGAGTGGAGGAAGGAGTACACAAGTCGACTACATTCTGTGTAGAAGAGGAAACCTGAGAGAGATTGGAGACTGTAAAGTTGTAGCAGGGGAGAGCGTGGCCAAACAGCATCGGATGGTTGTGTGTAGAATGACTGTTGTTGCGAAGAAGAGAAAAAGAGTAAAACCAGAAAAGAAGACCAAATGGTGGAAGCTAAAGAAGGAAGAATGTTGTGAGAAATTCAGAGACGAGCTGTTAAAGGCTCTGGGTGGTAAGAAAGAGTTTCCAAGTGACTGGGCTACTACAGCAACAGTAATTAGAGAGACCGGTAGGAAGGTACTTGGTGTGTCATCTGGACAGAGAATGGATGATAAAGAAACCTGGTGGTGGAATAGTGAAGTGCAGGACGCCATTCAAAGAAAGAGATTAGCCAAGAAGAAATATGACAGTGAGAGGACTGAAGAGAGGAGACAGGAATATAAGGAGATGGGACATAGAGCAAAGAGGGAAGTAGCTAAAGCAAAGCAGAGGGCGTACAATGAGTTATATGGGAGACTGGACACTAAAGAGGGCGAGAAGGACTTGTACCGATTGGCAAGACAGAGGGATCAGGCTGGAAAGGATGTGCAGCAGGTTAGGCTTATTAAAGATGGGAATGGGAATGTTCTAACAAGTGAGGAGAGTGTGATGGGAAGATGGAAGGATTACTTTGAGGAGCTAATGAATGAAGAGAATGAAAGAGAAAGAAGAGTGGAGGTAATAGAAACTGTGGACCAGGAAGTGGGAAAGATTAGTGAGGGTGAAGTCCGGAAAGCTCTGAAAAGAATGAAGAAGGGGAAGGCAGTAGGACCTGATGACATACCAGTGGAGGTTTGGAAATGTCTTGGAGAGATGGCAGTGAGGTTTTTGACTCAAATATTTAATGGAATATTTGAGGGTGAGAAAATGCCTGAAGAATGGAGAAGAAGTGTGCTGGTTCCCATTTTTAAGAACAAGGGTGATGTACAAAGTTGTAGCAACTACAGGGGAATTAAGTTGATGAGCCACACAATGAAGATCTGGGAGAGAGTTGTGGAAGCAAGACTTAGACAAGATGTGACTATCTGTGAGCAGCAGTATGGTTTCATGCCAAGAAAGAGCACCACAGATGCCATCTTTGCTTTGAGGATGTTGATAGAGAAGTACAGAGAGGGTCAGAAAGAACTCCATTGTGTGTTTGTGGATTTAGAAAAAGCATATGACAGGGTACCAAGAGAAGAGGTGTGGTATTGCATGAGGAAATCTGGAGTGGCAGAAAAGTATGTTAGACTGGTACAGGACATGTATGAGGACAGCAGGACAGTGGTGAGATGTGCTGTGGGAGTGACAGATAGCTTCAAGGTGGAGGTGGGATTGCATCAAGGATCGGCTCTGAGCCCCTTCTTGTTTGCTCTGGTGATGGACCGACTAACAGATGAGGTCAGGCAGGAATCCCCATGGACTATGATGTTTGCAGATGACATTGTGATCTGTGGTGAGAACAGGGAACAAGTGGAAGAGAACTTGGAGAGGTGGAGGTATGCTCTTGAAAGAAGAGGAATGAAAGTCAGTCGTAGTAAGACAGAGTACATGTGTGTGAATGAGAGGGAGGCCAGTGGAACAGTGAGGCTACAAGGAGCAGAGGTCACAAAGGTGCAGGACTTCAAGTACTTGGGGTCCACTGTCCAGGAAAATGGGGAATGTGGTAAAGAGGTGAAAAAGAGAGTCCAGGCAGGATGGAGCGGATGGAGAAAAGTTTCAGGAGTGATTTGTGACAAAAAGGTGTCAGCAAAGGTCAAAGGAAAAGTTTACAAGACAGTGGTGAGACCAGCTATGTTGTATGGTCTGGAGACAGTGGCATTGACAAAAAGACAGGAGAAAGAACTGGAAGTGGCAGAAATGAAGATGCTGAGGTTCTCCTTAGGAGTGACAAGGATGGATAAGATCAGGAATGAGATCATCAGAGGTACAGCACATGTTGAACAACTGGGAGATAAAGTTAGGGAGGCCAGACTGAGATGGTTTGGACATGTCCAGAGGAGGGACAGTGGTTATATTGGTAGAAGGATGTTAGAAATGCAGCTGCCAGGAAAAAGACAAAGAGGGAGACCAAAGAGGAGATATATGGATGCAGTTAGGGAGGACGTGGAGGTGGTTGGAGTGAGGACAGAGGATGCAGAGGACAGAGTGAGGTGGAGGAGGATGACTCGCTGTGGCGACCCCTGAAAAGGGAAAAGCCGAAAGAAGAAGAAGAAACACAGGATAGTAAATAAACTAATCAGTTTATACTGTATTTCTGGTGTGTGACACGTTGGAATCTGACGACCAGAGTGAGTTTGTTGTAGTGAAACATTGTTTTTAGTTGCTTGATTGCTACTTTTGTTGTTATTGAAGTTGTTATTGTTTTCTGAACACTCCCAGCCAAAAGAGGTTTTGATTGTTGATTAGTTGAAGACTTAAATGGATTTAACTATGCCAACATGCTGTTCATTTTGTTAAAGATCTCAATCTTTGAAGAGTCATTGTAGATCAATACTACTTAAGGTACTATAATCTACACTGATCTCCCAATCATTTAGGTAGGACCGATTCGATCGTTTCTATTCTAGATCTATTCATTTTGATGAGTCTCGCCATAGACTTCAAAATTTATAGGGAATACCAAATCTTGCGTCGTTCGTCTAAAAGACAACAGACATTTAGACCAAACTAGATTTCATTTTTTTAATTTTAGTTTAACCTAAACTAAATAATGAATGGAGGAATAGTTTGAATGAAGAGGCCTTCGTTACAGAAGCCCTCTACATTTCTATAGGTATAGATCCCTATTTCTGATTTTTACAGCATTGATCCACCCCTTAATTGGTAATTGTAGCTGATCTAATCCATGATAGCTTACATACCAGGTGCATATAGGTAAGGCCTAATGTAAAATCCCAATCATAAGCCCACCTAAAACCACATAATTGCATGACACATTGAACCAGGGTGGCACCGACTGGAAGCCATCCAGCCTGCAACCTTCGATGTGGGGACCTGCTGATCCAACGTTGGTCTTCAACCTTCATCCAAGGGCCGCCTCCTCTGCTTCAATCGAGGGATCCCCTCTACATGCTGATTAAAAACCATTCTTGCTGATGAAATCAATAACCCCCATCGTTGTGGATTTACCGTTGTGGATTATAAGACTTTGTTTCCAAGGGATCACAGACTCAGTTTTCCATGGGTTAACAGACTATGTTTTCCAAAGGATTGAAAGCTTACCGCAATGGGATTACCTACGAACAGTATGGAATTTCCAAAAACATTATGGGAGTATAATTTTGAACTTTTTTTTTTCCACTTGCTGGATTACATAGAGGTCAGAGACATTCGGTGGTATCCTTTCGTGTTGGAACTCATCTCCAAGGACAGGCGATGACTTCCAAAAAGGGGGACTGTAGTGATACACCTAACCTCTGATATTTTAGGCTTGACCTTTAAGTACACCTCTCTGCATCTCTTTGAAACTCTCAGTGTTACACCTTCTTGAAGCCCTCAAGGAGACGATTGGACACTTATATTGGTTTACAATTATTATGAATTAATGGACACTAATTAATCAGATTGAACTTTCTCTTTAATGTGTGTTAATTCAGAATTGATCAACAGTATATTTTTGTCATTTTAATGATGATCTGTTACTTTCATGAGCTTTGACCTTCTGCTGGTTTTATTTCTGCAAGAACAAGCAGGTTCTGAATCTGGGACGTAAAGGCTGTGCTACTTCCTTCTCTGTGTTGTCTATGAAGTTAGCCATAATATTCTCGGTGCTCACAAGCAGGCCATCTGGCCGATTTTGTAAACAGTTTTCCTGTTGTCCTTCAGAGACCATTCTGCCTATTAGATGAAAACCCATCTCTTATTTTGTTAAGTTCAGCCAGTAGTCATCAAGGAGGTGGGGAAGACCCCGCCTCCCATATAAAGGTCATTTCCTGTTTTTTTCTTTAGTTTTTGGAGAGAACTAACTGACAACTGGTTTCTCTCCTCTGGAAAAGCTGGAGACGTTCCGGTCATGTGTCAACTCGACCCACGTTTCAGCTGGAATCACAGTAAAGCCTTACTGTGATCCTTTCACTCATTTCTGGAAGAATTTGTTTTCTGAAGTTTTACTTTGAAAGTTCAGCCAGTGCGATTGGGGCCTGTTCCTGCCGGTGAAAGCGTGCTCCCGGTTCGTCTGATCCAGATATACACGCACAAAGTCATCTGGACGTTCACTGGACAACACAGTCCGTTAGCGTCCAAAACTTCTCAGCCCTCACCTCCTAGACATCTCGTCACCAGGTAAAGAGGCTTGTTTGTATGCTGCACGTGTCGGAAGTACAGCTGGACCTGTATGGGAAAGGCATGCCACCCTGGTTGGTTTCAAAATAATCAACTCCAGTTAACTTAGCTTTCAATCTTCATCTTCTTCCTCCTATTTCTTAATTTTCATAAGCTATTAATCTGTCAAGTAAATGTGCCAACAGTTTAAGTTTCTAACTGTCTGTGAGTTTTAATTTGAATTCTTGTCAACGTAGTTATTAAATCAGAGCTAATATCGATACAAATGTTTAATGTAATTTTTGTGATAGTTTCAATAAAAGGTCTATTTTTTTGGTAGACCAACATAAGTTGAAGCCTCTCGTGAAATTACATTTTTCCTAATTACAGTAAAAGCAATTTAGTATCGGAAAAAGGAAGAACTCGCGCATTGGTGGCAGTTTGTGCAGATAAACTCTGCTCAGACCTGCGCATCTACAATAATGGTGGTCCAGTAAGTGTTTAAATACCTTACCCCACCTTATTTCATTACATTTGGTGGCCGCATACGGTCTTATTTCATTACAGCAGCCCATACGGGCTATCCTGGCAGTCCTAGCAGGCTTACTCACCTTTTATCCCCCTTTCTCTCTCTTTTGGCAGTCCATCTGGACTATCCCAGCAACCCTAGCGGGCTTACCCCCCTTTTCTCCCCTCCTTTCTCTCTCTTTTGTCAGTCCATCTGGGCTATCCCGAAAGCCCTAGCGGGCTTACTCCCCTTTTCTCCCCCCTTCTGTCTCTCTTTTGGCAGTCCATAAGTGCTATCCCGGCAGCCTTAAAGGGCTTACCCCCTTTTCTCCCCCGTTCACTCTTTTGGCAGCCCATATGGGCTATCCCGGAAGCCCTAGCGGACTTACTCCCCTTTCTCCCCCGTTTCTCTCTCTCCTCTGGCAGCCCTTGCGGGCTCATTCTTTTGGCTGGCTCACTACCCCTCTCTCCTCTGGCAGCCCATGGGGGCTCACTCTTTAGCCGTTTTCGCACTGCACAGCCCTCCCCGGCCCAGCCCATCCCGGGTTGCCCCTGAGCCCAGCCTGGTCCGCCCCCACTCATTTCGCAGTGTGTGGAGATTACTATTAGTCATGGGCGTAGCCCGGATTTTATGAGGGGCGGTTCCTTCATAGGAAAAGTAGACTCCTGGAAAGAGCAACACGCCTTGGTGGTTCACTACGTTTGTCTTTTATTGGATAAAAAACGAGTTTGTGTTAACCACAGGCATAACACAAACTCCTTTTTTAATTAATAAAAGACAAACGTAAAATAAGTTCAACCAAGTGAGGTTCGAACCCGAGTCGAGATAAAATTTAGTGTGGCAACCCAACGGGCTTCCAGTGAACCACCAAGACGTGTTGCTCTTTCCAGGAGTCCACTTTTCCTATAAAGGAACCGCTCCTCATAAAATCCTGGCTACGCAAGAGTTAGAGAATATTAGTTATATTTTAATGAAATTCAGCTCGTGCTGAAAGGCGGAAATGCTCTGTATGGGTGCGCGCTTCGTGTTATTTACGTTCTAAAATAAGCTGATTTGTAATCAGTTATTAACAAAAATTAAACTCTGAAACACTAATATATATATTCAGCTAACAAATATTTTTAGGCGTTTCTGTAGTTAAAATTTAATGAAACTCAGCTCGTGCTGAGGTTGTTGTTAGAAGAGTTGATGACTCAACATGCAGCAGTCCCGCCCCTGCTGCAAACAACGAACCAAATGATGAGCAGTACATGACGTCAAACTGGGCCCGGGAGCTTAGAACCTCAGTCGTCTGGTTCTAAAACTCAGGCTGACGCCGGCCCAAAAAGGCAAATGCGAACAAGACGAACCCAGGTTAGAAGCCGGGTCGGGCCATGCTGGGCCGGGAAGGGTTGTGCAGTGCGAAAACAACTTTTGGTTGGGCTCAATCCTCTCTCTCGCTCATCTAGAAACCATTCTCACGGGCTCCCTCGTCACCTTCCAGCCAGACCTCGCTAGCTTGGCCCCAGCTCCCTTTTTGGGGGGAAGATATTTTTCATTCATTCAACCTTTATTTAGTCAGGTAAATCTTATTGAGCCTCATGGCGCATTTACGAAAGCGACCTACTAAAACTAAAGACCAATGAATGGCAATGGTAGAATTTCCTTAAACAATAAACAATAGAAAAACAAAAGAGAGAAAAAAACAAAAGAGAGAAATACTTTTTTTTTTTAAACAAAGTATCAAAAAACTAGCAAAACATTATAAGGTAGATGTATAAAATCAAAGACAGGAACAAATCTGCATTGGTTTTTGCCAGGATTCAAACAGATTCTGAAAACCATTTAGAGAAGTCAAGGTCGAGAGCTTCAGATCTTTTTGTAAGATATTCCATGAAGCAGGAGCGGAATAGGAGAAGGCCCTTTTTCCAAGTTCAGTCCTCACTGATGGAACACTGCAGGTAATCATGTCCTGAGAGCGCACACTGTAGCTGCACTCACGCAAAGACATGTAGGAGGAGATGTATGAGGGCAGCAAACCAAGAAATGATTTAAAGATGAAAGTGTACCAGTGGAAGAGTCTGCGTGAGGTTAATGATGTCCAGTTAACCATTGAATACAGGGTGCAGTGGTGGGTACGATAATCACAGCCAGATATGAATCTTAGTGCACCATGATAGACAACATCCGCAGGGTGCTTGTAGGAGCATTCATGTAGAGAATGTCACCGTAATCAATGTAGGGAAGGAAAGTCACAGATACAAGGCGTTTCCTAACATTCAGTGTTAGACATGATCTGTTTCTGAAAAAGAAACCCAGTTTAACTTTCAGTTTCTTCACTAGGTTTTAACTTTCAGTTTCTTCACTAGGTTTTTTAACTTTCAGTTTCCATAATCTATCTCCCTATGCCGGACATACAAGCTCACAGCGGTCCGGCATACATGTACCCGCCGGGGCCAGAGCGCCAAAGAATTCTTGCCAATAAAACCTCCTAATTGTCTTCTTTCTCTCTGTGTGAGTCTCTCCAGGTTGAAATGAAAGCTTGCTGAAAAATCAACATAGCTGACTCACCCCAGCTGCAGCGCATAGCTCGTCAACCTCCCGGATCCGGATATAATGCCCCTCTTTCCTGGGCTTAGCCTTGTTTACCAGCCACACTGCATCCCACCACCTCCCCATCTCCTCCTGGCGTCCCAAGGTCTTCCGGTCTCCCCTTCCTTCGTCCTGACTCAGCCACCAGGTTCGGTTACCAGGGGGGAAGATATCCATAATCTATCTCCCTATATTAGGACACACAAGCTCACAGCGGTCTGGCATGCATGTCCCTGCCGGGGCCAGAGCGCCAAAGAACTCTTGCCAATAAAACCTCCTAATTGTCTTCTTTCTCTCTGTGTGAGTCTCTCCAGGTTGAAATGCTAACTATGAAATTAACAGCAATAAAATATAATCAAAATGCATAAGAACAGCATTAAAAAAGAAACACAGAACAAAATACACTAAATCAGCTCACCCAGTATGAAACGCTAGAGAGAACAGATGAGTTCTTAGGAGGGATTTGAACAGGTGAAGGGAGGTGGCCTGCCTAATGTTGGGGGCCAGGTTGTTCCAAAGTTTGGGGCTGATGATTGAAAATGCCTGATCTCCTCAGAGATTCAGTCATATTTTTAGAACCTCCAAAAGCATCTGATCGGATGATCTCAGAGCCCGAGAAGGAACATATGGTTTCAGCAGCTCCAAGAGGTAGAGGAGAGCGAGGCCAGTTAGGCATTTATAGGTCAACAGCAGGATTTTAAAGTCGACTCTAGTTTGCATGGAGAGCCAGTGAAGGGAGGAGAGAACTGGTGTAATGTGCTCAGACCTACGATTACCGGTTAAAAGCTGAGCTGCTGCATTTTGGACAAGCTGAAGACGTGTGAAAGAGGCCTGGCTGATCCCAGCATACAATGCGTTGCAATAATCGAGGCGGGTTGTGATAAACGCATGGATTAGAGTCTCCAGGTCGGGTCTGGACAGCACTGGCTTGAGCTTAGCTACCTGCCGAAATTGGAAAAAGCTTTTCTGCAAAAAGGAACTGATTTGTTTATTGAACTTAAAGGAGAAATGTAATCAAATCTGAAAAAATCGATATAACAAGAATTTCATATAGTAAACAACACACATAAACATACTTAGTATGCTTTTTTCAAGTCAGTAGCTTAAAGAAATAGTTTTTTTACATTTTTCCTGCTACATGCCGAAGTGCAGTGATTTCTGTAGTAATTTTCTGGACGCACTTTTATGACACAATTAAGACCTCCTTTGCTATCTTACAATAACACTGAAGCTATAAACCCATCATTACTGTCCTCTTGTCTGTCATTTAAAATGGAAGCAGAAGACCTTTTTGAATCTGAAGGATATCACTTTAGTTTGTCAAAAACAGTTTGGTGATTTAGTGCATTAATGGGCATTTCTATCCTGGAAATACGAATAGCCTTCGCATGCTAACGTTAGCATGCTAGCGCCGTATGCTAACGTTAGCATGCTAGCGCCGTATGCTAACATGGGAGTGGGGGTGTTGAAAATGTCCTGAAACAGTTACCAATGTCTTGTTAAGCTCTGTATTCCACAGAACATAGTAGGATCTAAAATGATTTTTAAAGATGAAGGAGCAAGTTGAAACATGCAGGGTCTCCCTCCTTGCTAGCAGGCTCCATTGGGAGCTGCCTGGCTAACTAACTACGGTGGCCCTACACGGCCAAAATTCTACAGCGGCCGAATGCACAGGAGCGGTAAAAATACAATATAAAATTTTAAAAAAGTTTTAAAATCTATTTTGGGGCTTTTAGAATCGATTCTGAATCGCCAGGACTAAGAATCTTGATTCTTTAAAAAATAGATTTTTTTTTGCTGCATCCCTAATTGCTACACACTGAAACCTTTTTGTCCACTACTAGATTTTTTTTTTATTAACACAAACAGAACTACAAAACACTACATAAACAAAAAAATATATACAAACTCTTGTGAATGATAACATAACTACAGTCTATAAGCTAGGGGGCGGTTTACAAAATGATGAAAGTTGAAAAAATACTAGATACACACACTAATATTACTGTATGAGGGACGACCATTGCACTGCCTATGTCATATTCAGGGGACGGAGAGCAAGCAGAGGGAGGGGGGTCAAAAACACCAGATGAGAATTTTTTCACTTTGCAAAGTCTAAATTTGAGTTAGGATGACATTTTTGACTTGTGAAATTTTCTCAACAAGCTTATTTTATGCTTTTCATTAGACTACTATTAGCTTAAAAACACTTTTCATTTCTCCTTTAAAGTCTGAGTCAAAAACCATCCTCAGAGAGTCAGAGAGAGTCAGAGAGTCTTTATTGTCATTTGCACCGCATGTGGTACATGAGATGAAAACGAGATTATGTACACGAGGTCCCAGTTACATCCAACAACAAATGAAAGAGAAAAACAGTAATAACATCGAGAACTAACTAAGAAAAACATCAACTAGTAATACACTAAGCCTAATATAGTGGGAATAAACAGCAGCACGAACATGAGTTTGTATGAGCAGATGGTCACAGATGAACACAGATGAACACAGCAACAAGAAAACAGATCAGCATCAGCATGATGTGATATTTTGCAGTGTTTATTTTTATTTTATTTTTATTTATTCATGAGTCTAACAGCCTCAGGGTAGAAGCTGTTCCTCAGTCTAGTGGTTCTACACTTGATGCTCCTCAACCTCCGTCCTGAGGGGAGTGGGGCAAAGAGTGAGTGTGCTGGATGAGTGAGGTCTTTCATGATACAGGTGGCTCTTTTCCTGCATCTAGAGGTGTAAATGTCTGTGATGGTGGGGAGACTGACTCCAACAGACTTCTGTGCAGCCTTCACCACTCTCTGCAGAGCTTTCCTCTCTTCAACTGTGCAGCCTCCATGCCACACGTTGATGCTGGAGCACAGGATGCTCTCCACTGCACACCTGTAGAAGGAGGTGAGAACTGGGCTGCTCAGACCAGCTCGTCTCAGCCGTCTGAGGAAGTAGAGTCTCTGATGACCTTTCTTGATCAGGCTGGTGGTGTTGTTGCTCCAGCTGAGGTTATCATTCATGTGTACACCCAAGTATTTGTAGCTGGAGACCACTTCCACTGCAGACCCACCTATTATCAGTGGGGCATGGGTGTGTTTGTTCCTTCTGAAGTCCACAATCATCTCCTTTGTCTTCTTCACATTCATGTGAAGATTATTCTCTTTGCACCAGCTCTCCAGGTGTTCCACCTCCTGTCTGTAGCTGGACTCATCATTGTTTGTGATGCATCCCACCACCGCTGTATCATCTGCAAACTTAACAATATGACAGCCTGGAAGTGTGGCTGTACAATCATATGTGAGCAGAGTTATCCTGTTAGTCTGATTGGTAACTCTAAATTATCCCTAGGTGCGAGTGAGAGAGTGAATGGTTGTTTGTCTCGTTTGTCTCTGTGTGTCCCTGTTGTGGACTGGAGACCTGTCCAGGGTGTACCCTGCCCCTCACACAGTGATTGCTGGACATGGGCACCGGCGACCCCTGTGACCCAAAATGGAAGAAGCGGTTAAAAGATGATGGATGGAATTTACAAAGCCCAGTGATTCTTAGTATTTAATGTTGTGAGTTTAGAACAGATCAAGGTTTACTCTCAGATCTTCTGTGTCCAACAGAGAAACTTCAGCCTGTCCTCTCTGTGTCTCCATCATGGATGAGTCCTGGAGCCTCAGTGACTCTGAGCTGTGAGCTCCATCATCCGTCTGCAGGATGGAGGTTCTTCTGGTATCAAGTTGTTCCCAAACCATCGAGTAACAGCTACAATTATCACCAGTACTACCCAGATGTGAGCCATTTGGCTTTTCTAACTATAGTTCCCATGGGAGTTAGTCAAATGGCTCATTGAATTTGCATTTTTGCAGCCATTGGTATGTATATGAGGCCATTCTGTTGGTGTGAAGGAAGCCTTGGGGGCATATTTACATATCAGAGTCAGAGAGTCAGAAACCGTGTTTCCATCAAGGTTTCTAGGTGCGCATTTTGAAGTATCGCAGCAGAAAAGCTTAATGGAAACGGCAAAATCCGTATTTACTTTCTCAAGTTCGCCAAAAAGTTTATACGCTCGCTTGAGGTGGTTTTTGGGATGTTCGAAAATGAGCAGATGCGCACAGCGACAGATGGAAACACATTTGCCGACTCGTGCTGCCGAAGCGAACATTCACGTCACGTGACTGATCAGCTGTTTCCGCTCCGGACAACATGTAACATCGCTAAAACTAGTTTGTATGACAGAATAAATACAACTCGACCGATAGCAACACGTACCTGAAATATTCTCTCCATTTTGACGAGATGTGTGGCCAGGTTCTGTTTTCAACTGCTACTTCCTGTTTACTGTAGACATGCGCAGTGCTGACGTCTGACGTAATGACGCTGACGTCTGACGTAATGACGCTGTGCGTGGCTTGGTAGATGCGCTTCAAGCCAGCAGATGGAAACACTTCTGCTTCGCATTAATTTGTATTTACATATTTGCGAGATTTCAAAAATTAGCTCAAAAATTGAAATGAAAATGGATGGAAACACAGCTAGAGAGTCTTTATCGGTCTTTTGCAGACACGTGACTCCGGTCACTTCCGGTCGCCATTTTCATGGGATACCGGTTCAGGTAAAAAAAGGAAGTCCGTGGTAAACATAGAGATACAGAACGATAACGTCTAGAAATGGAAAGTAAATATAAAAATGAGAAGAAGCCTTATAGAGAGAAACTCAACTTTGAAGCCAGAGAACGTTACATGGTGAAGTTAGCTTCAATTTGCAACATTGATCCTTACGAGGTTGCAGCTAAGGCATGGACGTCTGAACCAGACCAACTTCCACCAACAACAAACATGGACATTATATTCTATCTGGTACATGGTGTCAGTGCCTACACCTTTGATGAATTTCGTAACTACAAGTCCTTGGAGGCTCATGGACTGTTCACTAATAGTTGGGTGCAAGATTTATATTCATTTAAACCAGAAGGATGCACCAACACTGTGGTCACTTCAAAGGTAAAACACCCTAAACATCACATCTTAGTCAAAGTTATACAAATGTTGTCACTTCACAGCTAGTGTAAAGACACAAGTTGTGTATGTTTGTATATAAACACACACACACACACACACTATATATAAAATATATGTGTGTGTGTATGTATGCACACAACACTTGGATCTAAATATACATATATATATATGTGTGTATACACACACACACATATATATATAATATATATA
>JBBPBX010016703.1:14899-38571 GCA_038048925.1 Garcialebias charrua | reverse complement strand
TATATATATATATATATATACATTCATATGCAGTCACATACCCATCTACATATCTACATATGATACATACCGTATACATCCCCGCATCCAACTTACTACTATTCTGTTGCCTTCAACACCCGCTGATTGGTGTTTGATCGTTTTATTTTTGATCTGCAGTGTTTTTATGTTTTTCGTGTTGTACTTCATTGTCTGTGGTGCCTGTTGCTTGTTTGTTTGTTCAGCACTTTGGTGTGGACTTGTTCCTGTTTAAAGTGCTTTATAAATAAAATGGTATGGTATGGTATCCATTTGTGTGTGGTTGTGAGCAGTGATGGCATAGTTACATTGAAAAAGCAACTTAGTTAAGTTCCCTAGTCGTTCTCTCGGTGCAACACGATTGCTATGGGAACTAGCACCCCCGCGTGGTTACCTGAAGGAATATACTCACGCCTTTACGGCTGGGGCGTCAGCGTCGCGCCAGAGGTCCCGCCCTCTGGACATATAAGCGGCTGACGCCCGTCCATCTTTCTCTTTTAGCATTTCACCTCGCAAATACCTGAAATACTCTTCTCGGATCTTCTCTGTACCTTCATCGCTCGACCAGAGGTGAGCTCGCTCCCTACACAGAGCATACAGAGAATCTTCTACTACGGACTGCTGGGCTGGCGAAAGCTGGCCCGGCACATTTTTCTTCACCCCAAAGTTTTCTTCTCCTCTCTCCACAGATCACTTCACTCGAGGGCGCTGACTGCGCGACACCGCTACCCTGCTAACAACTAGCAGGCTAGCCGGCGAAAGCGACACGAGGGACGTCGGACGACGTTAGCACTGCTAACGAGCTTAACTCTTCTCAGCCACGGCTCCCGAGAAGATAATGCGACAACCCAAAAGTCAAAAGAACACCATCAGGCCAGCGAGCCCCAGCTCCCGTGCCTTTTTCTCTTCTGCTTTTCTACTGCTCTGTTAGCGAACGCTAACTGCGAAGCATGCTACCTGCTAAGCTGACAAAGCTAACAGGCCAGCAGCCCCGAGCAGCTCGGCGAGAGGACGTCCTCGGACAAGGAACTCTGGTAGGCCGTGAGCTCCGGCTCCCGGACCTGCTTCAGCGGATCTAAATACCTCCCTTTTCAGTAGCGGACACCCACGAGGCCTGTCCGCTCTGCTCTGGGATGCTACACGCAAGGACACTCTAAGCTTTTCTCGTGGATGACCCCTGAGAAAGGAGAGTGGAAATGGAATAACTCCGAAGTTATCTGGCTAGCTCCTACGGTTAGCATGGCTAACCAGGGACACCCACGACAACACGCGGCAGAAGACAGTGTTGCTAACACGATTAGCGCGGCTACGAGCGGACAATGAAGGACTTCATTGTGAGGTATGTGAAAATGCTTGGACTAGCTTGCTAGCTAACCTTCTCATATTTTGCCTTTTCCGCTATCCTACGAATTGACGGTAGAATTCATTGCATGACGAAGTGTTTTTTACAGATGATACGTTGCTCGAGGGCCCGTCTTAGCATTGCTAGTGGGCTCACAAGTACCTCCACGTTTAGCCCCGGCTAACGAGGAGACTCTGTCCAGCATAGTCCAGGAGGAGGATTTTCAGCTACCTGTTCAGCTGCGCTACCTGGTAGTTTTTTTCCTTGCAACATCGATGACGTTGAGAGCTTATCCACCCATGAGGCTATGGATGACTCTCTGACGTTAAACCATCTCGGGGCCTGAGGGGCCCTGGCGGGATGGACCAGGACAAGTGGCCTCTGTATCACAGGCCCACCAGGCAGAAAAGCTACAGGAGCTGCAAGGGGCCACCAGCAAAAGAAGAAAAAAGAAGATGCCCCTGCACCATTACAGGCGCTCTCACTCACAGAAAGAGAGTAAATGCTTAGTTTTTACCACTAGTTTCTGTGTTTTTAAAGGAGACCACATATAGGTATTTAAATTTTTTTTATGTTATGTCTGTGTGCTATCTTGACAATATTAATTCATTTTAATACACAAAATAATTCTTAGATAATTAATTATACCCTTTTTAATTCTGCCATTTTTAACTTTCGTTTTGAACGACCGGTTTCTTGAAGTCCACGCCCTTCAAAGATCTGTTTACGCCCCCTGTAACAGCCAGTATCTGTAATGTGTTGTTGTTTTAAAATTAGCTCTTTTTTTATTACTCATTTGACTTACTGTTAGTGTTAGCTTAAGATAACTTACCGAAACCCGTCTGAGCGCGCCGCAATTTGCTGCTCCTTTTAGCATGAGACCACCCGAATCCGAAGCTAATGTTAGCTTGTTCCTCTTCCGGTGTTCGCCAGCTCCGCTCGTTGCACGCAGAGATTTTGGGAGTTATCGCTGTTCCAGTCAAGACAACACAAAGTTCACCAAGTGTCTCCCGTAAATTAATCCGTAAGGAGAAGGTCCTCACTGCTGCGAGCCTGCTGCGAGGCTGAAATGAGGCTGTACAGTTGAAGCTCCGCTCCATCGCGCCAGAAGAGGGTCCCGTCGCAACCGGTCCCTACGCCGGGGGTCCGCTCGTTTAATTTTTGCCGGCTGCGCGTTGGGAGCGATCGCAAATACACTAAAAATTGAACTAAAACATAAAAATAACAATTATACTTTATTTATAAAGCCATTTAAAAAAAACACAGCTGCAACAAAGTGCTGTACACATGAAATTAAGAACATATAAACAAAAGATGAGATGAAATCATGAAAAACAACAGTCATGTGTTTAATACAGAAGTGGGTTGAGCCTAACCAGGGGTTGCTAGGTGAGGGGCTGGACTCAGGTTTGAGGTGATTGGCTACGGCTTGTGACGTCAATAACTGCAGGAAGTGTGAATCCAGGTGTATTTATCAAAAATAAATAAATCTACTTAGAGTAAATAAACCACTGGGTGCATTTTTTTGGCACAAGGACTGTTTTTTTATGAAGTAAATACCCAAAGTTGAGTAAAAAAAACATTAAAAAGTGAATTTTGCATCTGTGGTCCCCTTTAAGGAACACAGACTAGCTGGTTCGGAACGTCTAAACACACAAGAACAACTCAGACCCTTGTGTAATAAGGAAAAATTGCCATCCACACACGACAATAAAATCTCAAGACTACTGAATGTGTCCTGGTCCCAAAATGGGGACAGGGCCCCAGGTTTGCCCGCTCACGTAGCACGGGAACCTGGCCTTTCGAGCCCAGACTTCACTTGTTAAATGTTACAAGGAGCTGGTGGCGCGTGTGTGCGCCCTAAACAATAAAATCTCAGACTACTGAATGTGTCCTGGTCCCAAAATGGGAACAGGGCCTCAGGTTTGCCTGCTCACGTAGCTCGGGAACCTGACCTTTTGAGCCCAGACTTCACTTGTAAAATACTACAAGGAGCTGAGTATATGTGCGTGCGCTAGGGGTGGGCGATATGGCTCAAAAATTATATTGTGATATTTCAGAGCATTATCACGATAACGATAAATTTGTGATATAACCAAAAAAAAAAGTATTTATTTGACAAATTTAACTTAACATGTTTAAAAATGTTTAAAAAACAACAAGGGGTAATTTTACTGAAATTACTTTTTTTAGCAAAGTATTCAGTCTCCCAAGTATAAAAATAAAAAAAAATAAAAAATGATCTGTTATTTAGATTGTGTTACGACCCGGCTCAGCCAGGAGAAGCGGAAGTAACATTAAAAACCCAGATGGAACAAGGTTGAGTAAAAGTAACAATTTAATTGGTCAGTTTAAAATAAAATTTAACATTAGCAAAAGGAGGGGTACTTTCACACAAGTTTCATTCAAAAACAAAAGTTGGTCCTAACTTAAAGAGGAGCCATGCTCCCACACACAAAAGTCAGGGTATAGGGCTGAAAGGTGTGCAGCTTCAGCTGCACGCCTGAAGCTCGTTAGTGTTTCAGCTTCCTTTGTTCCTGCAGGAACGTGTCATTTCTCCGATTCATTTTTTTAACTGAACTGCCGTGGACCGACTGACAAGACAGCTGAGCTGCGCGTGTTTGAGATAACAGCGAGGCTGCAACCGGCAGCACGCGCAGTGGGTTGGAGCGGGGGGAGCGGGGGAGGGGGAGACATTTGAGCTCTCTGCCTGCGCGCAGGCACAGAGAGGGAGAAGGGAGACGGGAGAAGCTACCTGAGACACGAGTTTTGTTTTTTTAGCATTTTAGCCAGCAAATATTGCACGTAGACTGGTGGAGGGAGGTGCGCAGTTCTATTTTGTCGGTTTAAGCGCTCGGTTGTTAAGGGGGCGGGGCGTTCTGACGTATTACGTCATGAAATTAGCATATCATGATATCATTTTTTTGCCCGGGCAAGCTGTTTTTACCGGTATTATCGTGGACGATATGATATGGCCCAGCCCTAGCGTGCGCACTAAACAATAACTCATCTACTGTATGTGTAATGAAAAACAAAAAGCTGTTTCATGCATATACAAGAATGAAAGTTCCAGAGCACAGACTGCCCTGGCTCTTAACTCACCACTCGGTGGAACACGACCTACTAGGCCAAACTACAAATCGCAGTGGAACATACGAGTTTTGCCTGAGACAGTCAGATCTCGTGATGTCTTCTGCTGGGCAGACCAGCCTACTCCAGAGTACGTGGGAGGGGTCGAAGGTCACCCCTTCCGCACTCAAATGAAGCAAGCAGCCGCTAGACATCCCACCCATGGGATGCGTTGCGGGCTCAAGTTTTTCCTGGTGCCCAAAAAGAGATGAATACCTGAGACCGGCCCTGGATCTCAGGACTCTGGGCAGGAAAACAAGAATTTTTACAAAATGCTGAACATTGCGGCAGGTCCTCCGGACCGTGAGACCTGGAGACTACACATGTACAATGGATTTGTGAGACGCTTGCTTCCATGTGGGCGTCTGGAAGGCACAGGAAATTCTTCTGGTTTTGCCTTCAAAGGGAAAGCTTATGAATACAAAGTCTTACCCTTCGGTTTGAAGACTGCTCCTCATGCATTTACTTGTCTGGATGCAGCCCTGACCCCTCTTAGGAATCAAGGAGTCAGGATTATGAACTACCTGGATGACCTTTGGTCGGGAGCAGGCCCAGTCACACTCCTGGGTGATCTCTCACTTGGAGTCTCTCGGATTTTTTCATAAACCCACAAAAGGAGTGACCCAACCCCGTCACGGTTTACCGTATTTCTGGGAGTGCAGGTCTACACCATCCGGTACAGGGCACGGCTCTCGGAGGAACGTGCTTCCTCGATTCGCCGTTGCCTGGCAAAAGTTTAAACTGAATCATCGGATTCCCCTGTAAGCGTGCCAACGCCTCTTTAGGCCTCTTGGCGGAAACCATACCCTGTGTGCCACACGCATTGGTGAGGATGCGGGTCCGACATGCATGGCTAAACCAACAAATATAACCTGACCTCGTCTGGGTGAGCATAAAAAAGTTCAGAATCATCTCAAAGTGCCTGAGGGCCTCGGAACCTGGGGAGACCTGTCCGTAGTCACGGAAGGGGTCCCGTATATCCCGTGTGATTATCACGACGGACACTTTGGAAACAGGATGAGGAAGAAGTCTGCAGAAATCAGAATGCCCGAGGCCTCTGGAATGATCAGGAAGTAGATTGTACATCAACTTCCTGAGTTGTTGGCCGTATTCCTGTCAGCAAGATACTTCTTTGGTAAAGGTCTGATTGCGGGACAGCACGTTCTGGTGTAATCAGATAACAAAACCACGGTGTCATTCATTGATTGGGGAAGGGGGACGAGATCCCAAGCCCTCCTCAGCTTGACACAGAGGATGCTTACATGGTACATTCCAGGATTATTGTCGCTCAGGACGACTCATGTTCCGAGTGAACTGAGTGACGGAGCGAATGCCCTCTAAAGAGGGCCTCTTTTGGAATCAGAATGAAGACTGAACCCACGACTTGTGGATCAGGTCTGGTCACGGGTTAAAAGAACCTCAGTGGACTTGTTCCCATGCGGAGCCAGTTCACAATGTGACCTCTACTACTCAAAGTTCAGGGATACCATGGCAGTTGCCTTCTTAGCAACAACAACAACATACACAAGGGGACACCCTTGGTGTTTATGTTTACTTGGGAGTTGCTTCAGTGGAAAGGTTCCCCTCTCCTCTGACAGTTCTCCAACATCAGGATGGGCCTCTTGGACAGTAATAATAATAATAATAATAATGAATTCAATTTGTAATGCACTTTTCATTAATAAAAATCTCAAAGTGCTAGTCCTAGTAGTTGTCTGCTCATGAAGCAGATGAGGGACTCGTGCATGCCCCTTATACATAAAATTTTTCCCCTGGGGACTTGGAAGGTTACCCTGTGTTTGAACTGGGTTTTTTACCTCCACATTGCCATCTGGTTGCCAGTGGCGTAATGGGTCCCTTGCTCTTTTCCTCCTGCTTCTCAAGATTTCCAGGGAAAAAGGGGATGTGGAGTAATCACACTAGCAGAAGACGCTTATGTTATCTCTGACTGGTGTTTTTCATCTATGTGTCCAGTGGTAACATCAGAATGATGTTTCTACATGTGGCATTTTTTCTTCTCAGGATGTGCTCTCTACATACCTTGTGGAGAGCGGCTGGGAAATGCCTGCCGTATTAAGGCAGATGTTCTCACATGCATTTTGCTGAGCATTTCAAGGGCGTGAATGGATTACGTTCCCATAGCAATCGTGTTGCACCGAGAGAACGACTGAAAGGGAACTGAAAGTTATGCACCATAACTCATGTTCCCTGAAGGAAGGGAACGAGGTGCGACACATTTGGCCCTTTTCAATGCTGAAAGCTCGGTGAAGTGCATTTTTGAGAAAGATGGACGGGCGTCAGCCGCTTATATGTCCAGAGGGCGGGGCCTCTGGCGCGATGCTGACGCCCCAGCCGTAAAGGCGTTCCTTCAGGTAACTGCGCGGGGGCGCTAGTTCCCATAGCAATCGTGTTGCACCTCGTTCCCTTCCTTCAGGGAACATGAGTTATGGTGCATAACTTTCAGTTACTGATTAGTCCTTGGGAAAAGTAACTTAGTTAAGTTACTGATTACTTGATTTGGAAAGGAACTAAGTTAGAGTACCAAGACTGAGGCCATACTGATTGGCACCCCTCACCAGGTACAAACATCTCCTATAACAAGACTTTCCTTTTCTGGACAAGACATCCCCCTCTCCACCTCTGTTACTAATCTTGGAATAAAAATGGACTCCAATCTTACATTTGAAAATCACATTAAGCATCTGTTTAAAACTTGCTTCTTCCATCTTCGAAACATCTCCAGACTTCGCCCATCCCTATCTTTTTCCGATGCTGAGAAGCTCGTCCATGCTTTTGTCTCCTCCAGGCTCGACTACTGCAACTCCCTGTTTATTGGAATCCCTGGCAAAAACCTTCAGAAACTTCAATATATTCAAAACAGTGCAGCAAGGATCTTGTTGAGAGTTCGTAAATTTGAACATATTACGCCCATTCTCCATAACCTTCATTGGCTTCCTGTCGCCTACAGAATTCAGTACAAAACTGCTCTCATCACACATCAATGCTTACACGGAACTTCACCAGATTATCTGAAGGATATTCTTATTCCATACTCATCCACCCGTTCGCTGCGGTCACAGAGCAGTAATCTCCTTCACATTCCGAGAACCAAATTAAGGACCATGGGTGACCGGGCTTTCAGTGTGGCTGCCCCCCGCCTGTGGAACTCTCTTCCTGACTGTTTGAGAGCCCCACAGTCTGTGGTTGACTTTAAGAGCGGCTTGAAGACCTTTCTTTTCAACCAAGCATACTCTACCTCCTCATGATTCTACTTTTGATCTTAGCTGATACTGTTATTGATTTTAATTGTTTTATTATTTGTTTTATTGACATTTAATTATGTTGCACCTTGTAGCACTTTGAGATTTTCATTAATGAAAAGTGCGTTATAAATTGAATTCATTATAAGTTACTTTATTACCACTTTCGGCCGCTAGGGACAGCAATACAACTTTTGGCCGCTAGGGTCCACCGACCGTTCCTAGCTCATGTGTCCGAAAAAAGCCTCCTCTGCTCGGACTGACTCTGTTGCAGCCCGGCCTCCTGAACTCTGGAGGTAGGTCTGAACTAGTGTTTGTTAGCAAAATATCTCAAGAACCACACCAACAGATTTTGATGAAACTTACAGAAGGTAATCACTGGATGGATATTTACAACTGTTAAGCTGTAGGAGATGTTTGAGCTAAAATTCATTTATTTATAATTTATTTTCACGACGGAAGACATCAAAGCGAAACAATTTAAATCCAGCAGATTTGACCGTTACGTGAATTTCTTAAGGAACGGTTCAGCTCAGGAACACTTGTGCTATAAAGTCAGCTAAGAAATTTTTTTTAAGCGCTTATTTTGCTACATTTTAAAGAAATGAAGCCGTTGTTCTATGCAGCCAGCACGTCCCACCCGCGCACGTGCACATAGCGAACTACTTTTTTTAATCCAGCTGATCATTGACCATTTCGTGAATTTAGAAAGGTTAAGCTTAGACACATCTTTGCTATAATTTTCACCAAACAAATAATAGTTTTTACCATGTTTTTGAAGCTAGACAACACTTCATCCTCGCTCCATCCGTGAACACCTCCATGTTTACATTTCTGTCAGCCTGGTGGTGTCAGGTTTCACAGCCGCAGCAAGTGACCGTCTCTCCTTGAGTCTTTTTTTTTTATATCACTCCCCGACCCGAGATGCATAAAGGAAATAAAACTAAGTTACAGTACTACAGAAAATGACAAAAAAAAGTAACGCACAGTAATTTTGATAAATAACTTTAATCTGATTACTGGATTTTGAAAAGCAACGCGTTAGATTCCTCGTTACTGAAAAAAGTGGTCCGAGTAGAGTCACTGGTTGTGAGCATGCATAAGTGAATAAGGTTTCTCTAATAGAACATTCAAAAGCGACCGTGAAGCATCAGAGATCCGTCCCCCAAGACCCGAGGCAGACATAAGGGGGACCAGAGCCCAATACCCCAAGAAGGACCCCAAGCACAGAGCCCCCAGGGCCACCCAAACAGGACGAACCACATACCTACCCCACAGATCCGACCATAGGGGAGAACCGGAAGATCCCCACCAGCGACTACACACAATGACCCCCTGGGGCCCTCGCCGGACTCCGCTGCACCGACGTAGCCCAAGGCCTAGGCCCCAAGGCCCGGGGACGCCCAGGCCCTGGCCCGACAGGACCAGAGGACCCGAGCCCCACCAGGCAGCCACCAGGCCGAGCCGACACACGCCCAAGTGCCCAACCCCCGACACCAAGGGCCCCAAGTGCACCGACGGGCAAGGGTACACCCCACTAGGGGGCCACGCGCTAGGGGCGCGACACCAAACAGCCACAGCTGTATCGAAGAGGGGGTAGTCTAAGACCCGGCCTGACAAATAGACATTCATACACAAACACAATCACACAGACCCACCCTCATCCACACCCTCACTCACTCAAGGACATACGACACATTCCATTCATAATCCCGATACTCACTCTATACCCCCCAGGTCCAAGACATGTACCTGCCCCTTACATGGGGCAGCCCACACCCAAATCCAGGAGGTTTGCAGTTTTTTCAGTATTGGTTTATGAAATCACTTCTTGTAATTTGAATAAACCTTTTTTTTTGTAATTTATCTATTGATCTGATGATTTACGTACCATCAAATAGCATACTTTTTTGTGATGAACCATATGAAAAATCTTAGTTTTCTTAAGACAAGTTTTGTGTTGTGACTACCGGGAACAAGTTTTTTTTTTTTTTTTTTTTTTTGTCTTTTTAAAAGAAAAGTTTGGCAGCATAATTTCAATAATTTCAATTCAGTTTATTTATATAGTGCCAAATCACAACAAAGTTGTCTCAGGACGCTGAACAGAAACATTCACATACATAAACCAGCCAATTGGTAAAAGTTCTCCATCTAAAGAAGGAAGCTTAACACTACATTTGCTATACATTTCACAGGAAATGATCCTAATGTTTGATCTCAGGTGGCTTTTACAACAACTGAAGAAGAAACAAGCCATTTGATCTCATTAATGGTTAGAAAAGGAAGTTAGTGAGGACGGTGCTTTGTTTTCAGTGACCCATTTCATCTGTGCATTTTCTTCAACACTTGTATTCCTTGTTGATCAAATAAACATGCTTAAAGTTCATTCAGTTAGTGTAGTGCCAACTCCTCTATAATCCCCCACCCTTCAGTAATGTTCATTAGTTTTGATCAGAAATGACTTCATGGCTGTACACCAGTGAGATAAATTTTTGTTTTATTTTTTCTTGACATTTGCCATGTGAGCCTGAAGGCACAAAGTTTTTTATTTATTTTTACTTTATTTATTTTTTTATATTACTGTGAAAAGGTCAACTTATGGTTGATTTAGGTTTATTTGATTCAGGAAAATCTGCAGTATCCAAAGTTGACAGAAGTTCAGCTGCACAGCTACAGGATCTTGTCAGCACTGTGTTGGTAACTGTCTGAACTTGTGAATTAATAGATTACTTCTTTGTTTCAGCGTACTCCACTGTGTCGGGTGTAAACGGACCTCTGGTAATCCTGGACAATGTTAAGGTAAGACCATAAAAATGTTTAATTGTTGTAGGGATGCACGATATTGGATTTTTGGCCATTATCCGATATGCCGATATGTTAAAACTAATTTGGCCGATAATCGATACCGATATTTTATATACTTTGTTTTGTCCGAACATAGCCCTCTTATTTAAGCTTGTTTGCTACAAAAATTGTGCAACAGCTGTAAGAGCTGGTGACATATATTCAGTAACAGCCATATGATATGTATAGCACTTTAACTTATATTAAATGAAAATTGTTAAATGTTATTTATTAGCATTAGTCACCTGTGATGCTGTCTCATTTGTGGAGGCTTGTTCCAGGTTCTTAGCTGCAGTGTGGGATCCTCTGCACTCTTGTGCATGAAGGACATACTTTTTAAGTTCAAAGTTTTTGTCTATCCATTGTGCCGTAAAACTAATCTTGCTAATGGGGCTAACACGACGTCCAAATGTCTGTGGTAAAACTCACCTAAGTGCTATTGGCTATCAGCTTCTCAATGACGTTGGAAAGTAAGGTTACATCTGAAAAATATCTCCAACCGGGGACGATGTAGCGAGGTTCAACACAGTCCATAATTCTTCTTCGGAATCTATCCTTACCAAAAAAAAATAAATCCCTTCCACACCACTGACATTTTGAAATTTCCTCTCCGCCGTGAGATCAGGTAGGTGCACGTGACGTCCTCATGCTGTACTGGCACTGCAGGCATCCTTGTCACTGGGTTGTCATACAAAAGCAGTGTCTTTTATATCTGTGAGTTATTTTAATGGAATGGCCGATGTCCAATATTGAACTTTAACGCTAATATTGGCCAATATCGATACTATTCCGATAATATCATGCATCCCTACATTGTTGGATTTTTTTCAGCAAAAATGGAGTCTCAGTGCTACTACTAAAACTTTGGATTTTTGTTTATTAATCATCCAACTATTTTAGTTCTTACAAGCACTTTCTCTTGTGCTAGTGACCTGAAAGTTGTTTTTTCAGTATTGTACTTAAAAAAAATGTCTTACTTTAATCAGTTCCCTAGATATGCCGAAATTGTTCATCTGACCTTGCCAGATGGCACCAAGAGGAGCGGGCAGGTTTTAGAAGTGATTGGCAGCAAGGCAGTCGTCCAGGTAAGAAACTGAATTTAATGGTATAAAGACAGGAGCCTTGATAAATTATAATTTTCAAACAATTCTGAGTCTATCATTTTACAGATGGAATAATTTTTACAAGTGGACAATTACCATTTAAGATAGTTTCCATTCTTCCCAAAAGTTGACGTCCCAGCAAATTCATCCCAAGGTCAGACAGTGCAACGCTCAGAGAAATTGCTAAAACTCCAAAAGCTTCATCTCTCTGAGGGCCTCAGTTAGCAGGTGTAATGTTAAAATTCATGATGGTACGTTTGGAAAAAGAAAGAGCATGTATGACTAGTTTGGAAGGGTTGCCTTCTCTCTAAAAAGATTGTGGCAGAAAATCTTAGGTTTGCAAAGCTGCATGTGATTGAACCATAGGACTTATGGAACAACACCTTTGTTTGAACCAAAGAAGAGATGTCTTGCTGTTATTAATAGAGCTTTTGTGAATAATCAAACTACTTATCTGTACTAAAACCTCATACCAACTGCCAAGTATAATGGTAGAGTGGTGATTACAGCCACAGAACTTGAGTACTACAAAGTACTACTGTATGTAGATCACAAGGATTCTATTGTCAAATGTGAGACCATGCTTTGACAGCTGAAAGAAACTTGGATCCAAAAGGGCCACAAAAGAAACGTCGATTAATTGAAGCAATAAAAAATAAAATAAAAAAATAAAAAGGGCCAAAATTTCTCCTCAGTAATGATGATGTTGCTCTCCTGTGCTGGGCCATCCTTTTGGCCAGTGGCTGTTTAGTTTCCCCGATGTAAGACTGATCACAGTTCTCCTGACACTGAACAGCGTACACAATATTACTCTGTTTGTGCCGGGGGACTGGATCTTTGGGATGAACCAGTCTTTGCCGTAATGTATTTTGGGGTTTAAAAGCCACTGGGACGTTATGTTTAGAAAGTAAATGTCTCAGTTTCTCTGACACTTCTACAACATAAGGTATGACCACTGGTCTGGGTCTGGGTTCCTCCTTTTCACCTGATGGCTGGCTGGAGTCCTGTTTGGGTGTTTTGCTTAAAATTATTGTTGGTGAAGGTGGTTTTACAAGCTGGGTGGACTTAATTTTTCACACAGCTTTTTCATTAGATTCATTTTTGTTTAACGAACAACAACATGGTAAACTCTATTGTGTGTGTATTTTTTTATGCACCTGAGGTAAGATTTAAATAGTTTTTATAACCTGGTATGGAGCTGATCATTTTTATGTTCCAAATCCCAGAATTGAAACTAAGTGGACTTTTATTTTTCCATGTGTCAGTGGAGAATTTTCCACCATGCTTTTAATTGATTTTGCTTGTTTCTTCTGTTACTTCAGGTGTTTGAGGGAACATCAGGCATTGATGCCAAAAAGACTGCCTGCGAGTTCACTGGTGATATCCTGCGAACCCCGGTGTCCGAGGACATGTTGGGTACGACTCTCGCAGTTGTCATTAAATCGTTACGCTAAACGGTCTCCCAACGGTCCCAACGGTCTCTTTGAAACAACTTTCAACACAATTTAGACTTAATTTACTGCCGTAGAGCTCTTCTTGTGTTTTGATATAAGCATGAATGTCTGAGAGCTAAATGAGTTTTGGCCTTCTCTGTGCTAATTTTCTCGTATTTTCATAATTCTCTGTAAACCATTAAGGAAAAAACAAACTAAATCAAAGCTTTTATTTGAATGTTCTTGAATGTCTCAATCACTGTGATTATCTCAGTGCTGCACAAGGTTAAATACATTTGAGTACTAGCGGAAAGTAAACCTGCTTTTGTTTTTGGAGTGTCATTAATTGTGTCCCTGAATTTTTAATTATTTGTACTTGCTGCTTGTAGCTTCAACAAGAGCTATCAGAGCTGCACTTACAGTATCTGTTTGGAGTTTGACAAACAGATCAGATGTGCTGGGGAGTGTCATTTAATAAATTTCATTTTATTGATATTTTTATAAATGTCTTTGATTTCAGCTGCCCCATAAATTAGCCATTTATCCAAATGAAGACTTGGCTCAAAGAGGATTTGTTTTCTTTCAGGGCGGGTGTTCAACGGTTCCGGCAAACCCATTGATCGCGGCCCCAGCGTTCTGGCTGAGGACTACTTGGACATTATGGGTAAAACCTCTTTAGCTTTGTGTCTTTCTCTTGTTTTTTAGGTTGTTTGTTAACCCCTTCACTTTTAAATTTTACCATGAACATACATTTAATCTTTCAGTTTCAGCAAAATAGTACATGCATTTATTCACTGAAACTCAGCAGTTTTAGGACAATCTTAATGCAGAGAAATGAGAAAATGTTTATTATATTATCAGTCAATGTAAAAAGTTTTACAGCCATAGTTCTTCATTCAACCTTTATTTCTACAGGTTAGTCTCATTGAGCCTCGAGGACTCATTTAAGAGAGACGTGATTTAAACAAAGATTGATGACAACAGTGGACAACCATAAAAGCATATAAATTGAAAAGTACCGGTAAACGGAAGAAATGGTATATAACAAAACAAAAACCGCTACATTATAAAGTGATATAAAACACTAAAAAAAAGTGTCAAAATCACACCTTTCTATATTTTTATGTGAGAATTGTATTGCTCTAATCAGTCCATATGTAGTGTTTGCCATAACTGTAAGTAAAATGGTTCAGGGGGATTTTCTCCCCCAAACTTTACTAGAAAATGCATCAGCCGAGCCCAGCCCGACCAGAACAGATCAGAAAACTGTTGATTCTGTCGATCGTCACAGCAGCAAACAAGTTCAGAATTAATAGCATTAAAAACGACACTCATTGTAACAATTGAAAAACAAACTGTTGACTAAATTAAGGCAGAAGTAATTTCATTGATTGCAGGGTACTCATTATTTACATATGTACAGCAGCACTGTGCAATGACAGCCACATACACCGTAAATAATATTTTTACAGTAGTTGGGAGCCGATACATGTGTACTGGTGGTCATCAAGCGACAGTCAGTTTAACGCCAAAATTACACCACACGCGTTCCGGCTCCGCCCCGCTCCGGTCCGACCTCCGCAGCAAATACGCACCCATTATAATCAATGACAGAATTTACACTGGCTCCGCACGGCGGCGGCGAGCTGCGGAGAGCGGACGGCAGTCCGTCAAAATTAGAAATTTTTCTATTTCTGCCGGACGCCGGAGCTGTGCCGGAGTCAACTTTTGAAGATTACGTCGCACCAACAGGAAAAGGAACGAGCACAACTTCCGTATTTACAAAATAAAATCACCACGGGCGGACTTAATCCTAGCTCTATACGGATTTATTTGTACAAAAATGCTTTCAAACTATCATTTATGACTACGCCTACAAACGCAATACAAGAAATAAATAAATAAATAAAGTATTTTATTCTGAAATGTAATACATCACTTCCTGTTGCTCAAACCATGTCCTGTCGCTCATTTACGAGAGAAGATCAAGGCAGCAGTCTCTACTGTTGTTCTCCTTCTTCCACCGAATGAATTGTTTTGTTCTGACTTACTTATTTATCACTTGATTTATCGCGCGATCCCGCAAATCCCGCGCATGCATCTAGGAGCGGCGCATGCAGGCGGACCTGAGCTGAGCGGAGGTAGTGGAAACTGGAGTTTGAGACGCTCAGCTGCGACCTGCGGAGCAGACCGTATGTAGTGTAATTTTGGGGTTAAACCTAAATTACAAATGGCAGAAATTGTTTCCTGTGGCGTTCTCTGTCCCATTGTTGCTGATTAAGTCTATTTGAAAAGAAACTTTGCTGCTTTTGTAGGGTGTCATGAAGGGGATGGGACAGAGTGTCCATTGTCACATTTTCAGATTACATATGTGCCTTTAACTGAAACGAGGTCTCTGATTGTCAATGCCTTGGAGCCCTTGAGGGTCTTAAGCCTGACATTAAGATGTAGTGGGTATAGTAACCTAGATTAGTCAAACAGGCCTACTTGGTCAACTTTACTCGGTGTTCAAATGTGTCATGATTTCAGCAAAAGCAGGAAGGGGGTGAATTTTTTTTATTTTTTTATTTTATAAGTCCAATTTTAAATATCTATCAATTTTTTTTCCTTTCAATTAATATTTTCAAACTGTGCATGTTCCTGAACCAATCTGTCACTTCCTGGGTGTTGAGTAAAACTGAGATTCGTGTTTCTTCCTTCCTTTCTGCCGACTGATGAGACCAGAACAGAATAAAAATCATAAAATCAACATGTCTGTGTAAGAAAGACGGGAACTGTTGGGTGGTGGGGAAACGTGAGTCGTTTGGCATCTGTTTGCTGTGTGTGTTCAGAGATACAGAATGACCCCGACGGTGCATCTTGGAGCTGCATTAGTTCTTTGGTCAGTAATATAAGACTTACAGGATGTTTGCAGCCGATTTGTTTTTTCTGTAAGCATTGTAAACACAGCATTCCTGTCAGTCATGTACCTAATGTGAGCCGTAGTCCTTGAACATTTATTAAATTACTGTAGCTCATAAGATTATGAGGAGAGAATGATAGAAAATATTTTAGAGTTAGTGCAATATTTACTAAAATGTAAACCCTGAACAGTAATAAAAACACAAACAAAAGAAACTATAGTCTGACAGTGAGCTTACTGTGAGTAATGAAGATGTCTGTTTTGGTTAACTCCAGGTCAGCCCATCAATCCTCAGTGCCGTATCTACCCCGAGGAGATGATTCAGACAGGCATCTCGGCCATCGATGGAATGAACAGCATCGCCAGAGGACAGAAGATCCCCATTTTTTCTGCTGCTGGGTTGCCGCACAACGAGGTGAGACCACCACTTTCTTCTTCCTCTCTCTCCATCCTGTTCTCATTTCTTTACCTCTGGACTACCTTGATAGAGTCTGATCACATTTAGTGTAAAATAATGTATAACTCCATGTTTCTGAACATAAAGATTTCTATTGGATTAACACACTGAAGTATGTAACCGTAAAGAGTTAAAAACTGAAGGGCTGAAAGCATGTTGTGCTGAAAAGGTCAGATCCTCAGAGGGCTGTAAACTGTAATGGTGCATTCAGACCTAACAACGGCAGGAGCGTCCAGTTTACATGCAAAGTCAATGGGGGACGCGCTTCCAGCAGCTTCTTGGCGTCGGGCGTCACGTCGCGTGCGTGTTGAGCGTGCTGGAAAGCGTTTTCCGTGCATGTGAACCGGCTTCAGCCTCCAAACCACGCATTCACCATGCTGAAGATTTCGCCGTTCAAACTTTCAAACGCCGCTCAACTCTACCTGATTGGTTGGTGTGTCAACCAATCAGGGAGAGTCGGGGGAGAAGAGAGGGGGTCAGGGGGAGAGTCCCTATGTGACGCGGAAACCAGTGACGCGGAAATGATTGCGCAACTATGTGACGTATTGTTTGTGGGACACAGAAAAAACCCGCAGAGTCATGGACTATGGAAGAGAAACTCATTGTAGCTGTGTGTTCGCGACAATTCCTTCACGACCAGTCAAGTCTGCTCCACAGAGACAGAAATAAAAAGCTCCTCGCCTGGCGGAGTGCAGTGAGGACTCGGTATACCGGTAAGCTCCTCCCACACACCCCGCAGCAGTTTCGCGAAGGTCTGGACACCAAGTGCGTCCACTTGCGTGCGTAACGAGCTTTTTGGAAGTTGAAACGCTGTTCGGTCTGAATGCACCATAAGTAGAAGGACAACAACAATCTGGTTACCGTCTTGTCTTCTCACCCAACTAGTGTTACTTAAAGGAATATTCTGATCATTTTGAAGTGGGGTTTTGTAAAAACTACATATTAAAAAAAACTTTATTTATACAGATTAATATTAGCTGTAGATGGCACTTTCAGTCCAGTCTGGGATGCTTAACGTTCATGGGTTTTTTCTAACCGTGTAATGTGAAAATGACAACAATGTAAAAGTTTAAATGGTAAATGGACTGTATTATACAGCATCTTTCCATCTTATCAAGACACTCAAAGCTCTTTACAACACAATATGTGCCTCATTTACCCATTCATACAGCACTCTACTATAGGGCTGAACGATTTTGGAAAATAATCTAATTGCGATTTTTTTTCTATAAATTGCGATTGCGATTTAAAATGCGATTATTTTTACTGGTTCTGTATTAATTCATATCACTAACGACACAACTGTTTTTTTTAAATCAGATAATTAATGCACTTTTTCACGCAGAAGCTTGCAAAACAGACCCGGTCACATGACCAGCTCGCGCTTTGTTTATCTCCCGCAGTCTCGGTGTCTCAGCGTCTAAGCTCAGATACACGTTTAAATGAGCTAACTTACCTGAATTTATAACTTTTATGACTTCAGTCGAGCCTGAAGCAAGTGTTGGAACGCACAGTCTGCTCCATCCCTGCTCTCTCTCTGTTTTGCTTCGCTCAGAGCTGCGCGCGCGACCGGCTCACTACCAAGTCACGTGACCAGCTTGCGCTCTCAGATACACGTTTAAATGAGCTAACTTACCTGAATTTATAACTTTTATGACTTCAGTCGAGCCTGAAACAACAGTGTTGGAACGCACGGTCTGCTCCATCCCTCCCTGCTCTCTCTCTGTTTTGCTTCGCTCAGAGCTGCGCGCGCGACCGGCTCACTACCAAGTCACGTGACCAGCTTGCGCTCTCAGATACACGTTTAAATGAGCTAACTTACCTGAATTTATAACTTTTATGACTTCAGTCGAGCCTGAAACAACAGTGTTGGAACGCACGGTCTCCTCCTCCCTGCTCTCTCTCTGTTTTGCTCCTCAGAGCTGCGCGCGCCAGACCGGCTCACTACCAAGTCACGTGACCAGCTTGCGCTCTCAGATACACGTTTAAATGAGCTAACTTACCTGAATTTATAACTTTTATGACTTCAGTCGAGCCTGAAGCAAGTGTTGGAACGCACAGTCTGCTCCATCCCTGCTCTCTCTCTGTTTTGCTTCGCTCAGAGCTGCGCGCGCGACCGGCTCACTACCAAGTCACGTGACCAGCTTGCGCTCTCAGATACACGTTTAAATGAGCTAACTTACCTGAATTTATAACTTTTATGACTTCAGTCGAGCCTGAAGCAACAGTGTTGGAACGCACGATCTCCTCCTCCCTGCTCTCTCTCTGTTTTGCTTCGCTCAGAGCTGCGCGCGCCAGACCGGTGTGATGCAGAGAAGCGTGACCAGTCAAATCGCAGCCCGTGCGATTAGTGAATCGCGTTTTAACATATCGCGAGATAATCGCAAATGCGATTAATCGTGCAGCCTTACTCTACTAGATCCACACAAAAAAATAATCAGAGCTTTATCACGTTCATACACTGATGGGACACACATCGGAGGCTAGGAGGGGTTCAGTGTCTTGCCCTGGAACACTTCAGCATGTGACTGTTGGTGGAATAGAACCCCCAACTCCTCCATTGGAGGACAACTGCTCTAACCACTCAGCCACAGCTGCCCAAGTTTAGGTACCGGTAATAGTTTTTGCATGAACCCCTTTGTAACCGTGAAGTCTGGAATTGTTTTAGACTACTTTGATCTGTGTTGGAAGTAGGACTCACTTTCATTTTAGGTAAAGAACTACCGTACTGGTATGTATTTAAAAAAAAAACTGGGATCTTGAGGTCAGTGAAATAAAGTTGGCACTGCTAAGAAGTTTTATAAACTGAAGCTGTTTTCATAGAGCAGCACTCCAGTCTTTGCTGAGTTCAAACTAGTTGTTAGCTCCTCATCCTATTTCTCTAAATAATGGTTGTTTAAAGAGCTATCTTCAATACATAAGATATTAACACAATATTTCCACAAAACACAACTTCAAAATGGCCAGAATATCCTTTTCTCACACTTACTAAGGTTTGTCATGTTCATTTTTCTTTAATGGCACCGAGAAAATTTTAAAACCGCTTCCAAACATGGACTTGGCAGTATCTTAAATTTATTTGGAGTTGATAAGTTGATTCTGATTTAGTTTTCTAAGCAACACTGTCAGATGTTATAAGGTCACAATGCACCTTCAATTTTCCAATATTATTTTGTTGAAAAACATACCCTTGAACAATATCCTAGAAACAATACAAACTTTTTTTAACAGGCCATGAGGTAGTGCTCTGAAAAAAATGACTCTGAAAGTTTTGACAATTGTTTTTAAAACTACAAAAAATCAGTAAAATCGGTTTCTTGTGTAAGTATCGGCCGATCTTCAATCTCTCAAATTTAAGGAAATGCATGTTTGTGAATGACGGCAACATTAAAACCTGAAAAATCCTTCAGATAAACCGAGTCCCTGGTTTCTGTATGAAATGAATGTTCAGTTTTGTAAACTTGAACTTGAGCCAACAAACGTTTTGTTTCTGTTCTCGCTTCAGTTTCTGCTTTTTAGTGATGCACAGCTGTGCAGCACTCACAGCTTCATTGACTCTGAGTGGAAATTAAAACAAGAGCAGGACACACTTTAGAGAAGAAGGATCAGTTATTTTCTACGAGGCGATGTTTGCATGTTCTTCACTTTTCATTTTTTTCTCAAAGTGCACAGATTTGGGTGCAAGAATGATTGAAAAATTCCCATGGCCAAGTTAAATGTACAGTAAGTATGCAATGGCTGCTGGGATTCCAAAAGATTCTTAAAGACCGTGTAAAGTAAATTTCAATATTTTCTTCAATAAACATTATAAATGTCATAATTGTAATGTTGTACATGAGTAAAAAGTCTCAAAATTGTAGATGAATTGATTTTGGAGTTATAGATCAACCTGTGTACAGTATAAAGATATGTCTGTTTCAGGATTTTTTAGGCGTGTTTTAAATGTGACCGCGTTTCGTCACGCGGTCTTCTTAAGTATAGCCCCACCCCCTGCAGCTCCAGCCGTATAAATTACTTCTTCGCCTCGGTGGAGCCGTTCACTCGCGAATCGCAGATAGCATCAGATAGCAATAGCTATAGCTCCTTTTTTGCTAAGAAAATGCGACAGGTCCATTGCATACTTAGTTATCAACGTGATTACTCTATATTTTAATCACCAACACAGACCCCGCATGCGATGTGACCGGGTCGGACCGGGTGCAGCGAGTCCGCTCATCTTCTAAAATAGCGCTTATTATTAAACACATAACAGCGGAGTTATGAATTATAGTTGTGTCCTCAACTTTAAAAACAAAACCAGAGTTGTTTGTGCACTAAAAACAGCGTAACTCTTGGAAAAAGGAGCTGCTGTTACAGCCAGAACTCAGATAAAAACAGAGCAGGTTTACTGGATCTCTGCTGCACCTGTCTGCCTCTCCACACACAGCTCAGGCTGTGAAGAACGATGCCGACCGTCACAGTGGTCACTGTCTGACTCAGAGTCTGAGTCTGGCTCTGGAGGTTCAAATGAGTAGGGCTGGAGAACTCCAATTAGGCTGCCAGCCTTCGCGAACATCTTCAGGGTGCAGGACACGGGCGCAGTACTGCGCTGAAACCACGCCCACGCGCTGACACGCCCCCAGCGTTTCAGACCAGGGCACAATTATGTTTTTTCATTATTTTTGAGACTTAATTTTATAAGGTAAACAATGTTTTTAATCAGTCAGATTTATATGGGTGATTAATAACACATATTTATGCCGTGTGACAAACTCAAAACACACATTTAATTTTACTTTACTCGGTCTTTAAAACCATTTAGGGAGGTCATGGCCGAGAGCTTCAGATCTTTTTGTAAGATATTCCAGGATGCAGGAGCAGAGTAGGAGAAGGCCCTTTTTCCAAGTTCAGTCCTCACCGACGGAACACTGCAGGTGATCATGTCCTGAGAGCGCACACTGTAGCTGCACTCACGTAAAGACATGTAGGAGGAGATGTATGAGGGCAGCAGACCGAGAAGTGATTTAAAGATGAAAATGTACCAGTGGAAGAGTCTGCGTGAGGATAATTATGTCCAGTTAACCAGTGAATACAGGGTGCAGTGGTGGGTACGATAATCATAACTTTATGACTGTCTATTGTTATCTGTGCCTGATCTATGGTTTTGTTTAAAACAGGTCTCTTGTAAAAGAGTCCTCATGACTCAGTGAGACTAACCTGTTTAAAAAAAGGTTGAGTGAATGAATGCATTTGTTGATTAAAAATTGTAAAATATATATATATATATATATATATATATATATATATATATATTATTTGAAGAGTTTTATTCCTACAAACTGGTCAAAATCTTATATATATATATATATATATATATATATTTATTTGAAGAGTTTTATTCCTACAAACTGGTCAAAAGCCTATTGTATTGTTTTATTTATGCCTTATAGGTTTAATTTGTCCCAAACTTTCTCAAACCTATAGTATTAGTGGCACGGGCATCACAAATTCAATTCAGTTTATTTATATAACACCAACTCACAACAGAAGTCATCTCAGGACACTGTACATACATAAAAGTAAATTAATACCATTATTTATCTGAGGAGGGTAACATGCTCTGACAAAATCACTAAAGATAAAGTTCTGTCAGTGTGTGATGTTTTTTTTTCTTCTTCTTGCTATGAGAAATTATTTCCCTGCTGAAGACATTTGTCAGGATTTGTGACTGTATTACTGTAAAACGTTTAACCCTTTTATGGGGCTCAGTTTGGACTTGAAACTGAGCAGATGGGAGTTGCTGATCAAGTGGAATGTCTCTGGCTTGACAGACAGACATGTTGTGAAATTATTGGCAAATCCTTTTTGGTCATTTTTAAAATTTCACAGTATTTCAGAATCAGACATTTACTTTCAGCTGTAGTCGGTTCTCTCCCTTATATGGGCGGCTGTGGCTGAGTGGTTAGAGCAGTCGTCCTTCAGTTGAAGAGTTGGGGGTACAATTCCACCAGCAATCACATGTTGAAGTGTCCCTGGGCAAGACACTGAATACTCATTGCCTCCGATGTGTGTCCCATCAGTGTATGAATGTGATAAAGCTCTGATTATTCTTTGTATAGATCTAGTAGAGTGCTGTATAAATGGGTAAATGAGGCACAGACTGTGTTGTAAAGAGCTTTGAGCATCTTGATAAGATTGAATTGTGCTGTTTAGGTACAGTCCATTTACTATGTACCAGTATATATGAGGGTGGAGTTTATAGAATTTTGGACAAATAAATTTCCTGAATAAACTTTGAGTACCATTACCCTGATGCATGCTCAATAATCCAGGTAGAAAAATCTAAAAAAGCTAAGTCTGGTCCTCTGGACCAGTAATGCTAAACCACCACCTTCCAACATCAGTAGAGAAGAGAGGGATGCACTCACCACTCTTAGCAAGGACAAAAACATCATAATTCTCCCAGCAGACAAAGGAAGGTGCACAGTGATTTTGAACCAGAAAGACTATCATGAGAAAGTTATGTCACTCCTTAGTGACTTAACCACTTATGAACCGCTGAAAAGAGATCCAGGAAGTGGTTACAAGAAGAAGTTGATAGATTGCCTGAAAATTTTGAAGCAGGACAAGGCTATTGACAATATTCTGTACCACAGACTGTACCCAGGGGAGGCCACGCCAAGTCTGTATGGTTTACCCAAAATCCACAAACAAGGTGTACCTTTAAGACCAATTGTTAGCATGATTAACTCTGTCACTTACAATGTTTCCAAATATCTGGCATCTGTACTCATCCCTTTAGTTGGCAGCTCAGAACACCACATACAGAACACCATGGACTTTGTGGATAAGGTGAGGGATGTCATCATGGAGACTGATGAAACAATGGTCTCTTTTGATGTTACATCACTCTTTACGTGCATTCCTGTTGATGAAGCAGTAGAGGTGGTCTGTTTAAGGTTAAAATCAGACACCACTCTGAACAGCAGAACCACGCTTTCCACAGAGCAACTGTGTCAACTCTTGAAACTGTGCCTGCAGTCAACCTACTTCACATATGGGGAGCAATATTATAGGCAGAAACATGGATGTGCTATGGGGTCTCCAGTTTCTCCTATTGTTGCCAACCTGTACATGGAGGAGGTAGAAAAGAGAGCCTTGACATCCTTTACGGGGAGACCACCAAGTCATTGGTTCAGGTATGT
>JBBPBX010016703.1:0-14577 GCA_038048925.1 Garcialebias charrua | reverse complement strand
CAGGAATCTTTTGCAGGTGTTTAGAGTTAAATTTTTGACTCAGATGATTAGGTTAATAGCTCGTTTAGAGAACCTTTTCATGATATGATAATTCTTTGAGACATGAATTTTGGGTTTTCATGAGCTGTATGCCAGAATCCTCAGTATAAAAACAATAAAAGACCTGAAATATTTCAGTTGGTGTGCAATGAATCTAAAATATATGAAAGTTTCATTTTTATCATTACATTATGGTAAATAATGACTTTTAACAAAATGCTAATTTTTTGAGAAGCCCTGTCATGATTCAAACTTTAATGTGTTTATCTTTACTACTAACAAATTAGGCAGTATCCCCAATGATGAAGGGGGCACCCAGATTTGAACTGGGGACCTCTTGATCTGCAGTCAAATGCTCTACCACTGAGCTATACCCCCATGGTAAAGATAGAGATTTTCATTATCATTTGTCATTTTCATCTCTAAATCAAAAAAGTGATTTTGGGGGGAGGAAAAAATGTGAAGTTTGATCAATTAGTTGTTCTCTTCTAAAATAAAAGTATCCAGACTCTTTTATTGAGCAAGCATAAAGACAACAGTGCAATGGAAAAACTCCCTCACGAGGAAGAAACCTTTAGCAGAACCAGAATCAGGACAAGCGGCCATCTGCTTTGAGAGGAACAGCTACACAATGGCAGGTCAAGAATCACATGCTAGTATAGAAACTGTATCCATGTTGTATTGAAGCTATGTGGTGATTCAAGCTTTAACATGTTTATCTTCTCTATTCACGAAATAAAGACTGTATCCACTTACGAAGGGGGCACCCAGATTTGAACTGGGGACCTCTTGATCTGCAGTCAAATGCTCTACCACTGAGCTATACCCCCATGGAAAAGATAGAGATTTTCATTATCATTTGTCATTTTCATCTCTAAATCAAAAAAGGATTTTGGGGGGAGGAAAAAAGGTGAAATTTGATCAATTAGTTGTTCTCTTCTAAAATAAAAGTATCCAGACTCTCATATTGAGCAAGCATAAAGACAACAATGCAAAGGAAAAACTCCCTCACGAGGAAGAAACTTTTAGCAGAATCAGAATCAGGACAAGCGACCATCTGCTTTGAGAGGAACAGCTACACAATGGCAGGTCAAGAATCACATGCTAGTATAGAAATAGTATCCATGTTCTATTGAGGCTATGTGGTGATTCAACCGTTAACATGTTTATCTTCACTATACACAAAGTAAAGACTGTATCCACTTACTAAGGGGGCACCCAGATTTGAACTGGGGACCTCTTGATCTGCAGTCAAATGCTCTACCACTGAGCTATACCCACACAGTGCTGAAGGACAGAGTATTCTTTCATGTTTCTACTCCAGACTCAGTCCACTGATTCCACAGGTTCCCCAAGGTCTGGAATTGGCCCTTCTCCACAATCTTCCTCAGGTTTCGGTCACCTCTTCTCCTTTTGCAGCGTTTTCTGCCACACTTTTCCCTTTCCACAGACTTCTCACTGAGGTGCCTTGATACATTACTCTGGGAACAGCCTATTCCTTCCGAAGTTTCTTTCTGTGTCTTACCCTCTTGCTTGAGGGTGTCAATGATGGCCTTCTGGACAGCAGTCAGGTCGGCAGTCTTACCCATGATTGCGGTTTTGAGTAATGAACCAGGCTGGGAAAAGCCTCAGGAATCTTTTGCAGGTGTTTAGAGTTAATTTGTTGACTCAGATGATTAGGTTAATAGCTCGTTTAGAGAACCTTTTCATGATATGATAATTTTCCGAGACATGAATTTTGGGTTTTCATGAGCTGTATGCCAAAATCATCAGTATAAAAACAATAAAAGACCTGAAATATTTCAGTTGGTGTGCAATGAATCTAAAATACATGAAAGTTTCATTTTTATCATTCCATTATGGTAAATAATGACCTTTATCACCATGCTAATTTTTTTAGAAGGACCTGTATATTGAAGCTCTGCCCTGATTCAAATGTGTTTATCTTTACTACTAACAAATTTGGCAGTGTCCCCAATGATGAAGGGGGCACCCAGATTTGAACTGGGGACCTCTTGATCTGCAGTCAAATGCTCTACCACTGAGCTATACCCCCATGGAAAAGATAGAGATTTTCATTATCATTTGTCATTTTCATCTCTAAATAAAAACAGGATTTTGGGGGGAGGAAAAAAGGTGAAATTTGATCAATTAGTTGTTCTCTTCTGAAACAAAAGTATCCAGACTCTCATATTGAGCAAGCATAAAGACAACAGTATAGTATATAACAGTAAAGACAACAGTGTAAATTTTATGTTCATTGAATGTTTAATGTTTTAGTTTTAGAGTTGGTGTAAATTTTCATACTCTTATACCACTATGCAAAAACTCAGGACAGTGTTAGTTTTACTATTTTATGCTTATGTCTATTATTATATGTTTCAGTGTTTCAATGTTTAGATGTTTACTGTTGCACCGAGGGACTGAGAGAAACGCAATTTCGGTCCTGTGTATGTCCTGTACAGTACATATTGCATATCTGACAATAAAGTTGACTTTGACTTTGACTTTGAACAGTGCAAAGGAAAAACTCCCTCACGAGGTAGAAACTTTTAGCAGAATCAGAATCAGGACAAGCGGCCATCTGCTTTGAGAGGAACAGCTACACAATGGCAGGTCAAGAATCACATGCTAGTATAGAAACTGTATCCATGTTGTATTGAAGCTATGTGGTGATCCAAGCTTTAACATGTTTATCTTCTCTATTCACAAAACAAAGACTGTATCCACTTACGAAGGGGGCACCCAGATTTGAACTGGGGACCTCTTGATCTGCAGTCAAATGCTCTACCACTGAGCTATACCCCCACAGTGCTGAAGGACAGAGCATTCTTTCATGTTTCTACTCCAGACTCAGTCCACTGCTTCCGCAGGTCCCCCAAGGTCTGGAATCGGCCCTTCTCCACAATCTTCCTCAGGGTCCGGTCACCTCTTCTCCTTGTGCAGCGTTTTCTGCCAACACTTTTCCCTTTCCACAGACTTTTCACGGAGGTGCCTTGATACAGCACTCTGGGAACAGACTATTCGTTCCGAAGTTTCTTTCTGTGTCTTACCCTCTTGCTTGATGGTGTCAATGATGGCCTTCTGGACAGCAGTCAGGTCGGCAGTCTTACCCATGATTGCGGTTTTGAGTAATGAACCAGGCTGGGAGTTTTTAAAAGCCTCAGGAATCTTTTGCAGGTGTTTAGAGTTAAATTTTTGTCTCAGATGATTAGGTTAATAGCTCGTTTAGAGAACCTTTTCATGATATGATAATTCTTTGAGACATGAATTTTGGGTTTTCATGAGCTGTATGCCAGAATCCTCAGTATAAAAACAATAAAAGACCTGAAATATTTCAGTTGGTGTGCAATGAATCTAAAATATATGAAAGTTTCATTTTTATCATTACATTATGGTAAATAATGACTTTTAACAAAATGCTAATTTTTTGAGAAGCCCTGTCATGATTCAAACTTTAATGTGTTTATCTTTACTACTAACAAATTAGGCAGTATCCCCAATGATGAAGGGGGCACCCAGATTTGAACTGGGGACCTCTTGATCTGCAGTCAAATGCTCTACCACTGAGCTATACCCCCATGGTAAAGATAGAGATTTTCATTATCATTTGTCATTTTCATCTCTAAATCAAAAAAGTGATTTTGGGGGGAGGAAAAAATGTGAAGTTTGATCAATTAGTTGTTCTCTTCTAAAATAAAAGTATCCAGACTCTTTTATTGAGCAAGCATAAAGACAACAGTGCAATGGAAAAACTCCCTCACGAGGAAGAAACCTTTAGCAGAACCAGAATCAGGACAAGCGGCCATCTGCTTTGAGAGGAACAGCTACACAATGGCAGGTCAAGAATCACATGCTAGTATAGAAACTGTATCCATGTTGTATTGAAGCTATGTGGTGATTCAAGCTTTAACATGTTTATCTTCTCTATTCACGAAATAAAGACTGTATCCACTTACGAAGGGGGCACCCAGATTTGAACTGGGGACCTCTTGATCTGCAGTCAAATGCTCTACCACTGAGCTATACCCCCATGGAAAAGATAGAGATTTTCATTATCATTTGTCATTTTCATCTCTAAATCAAAAAAGGATTTTGGGGGGAGGAAAAAAGGTGAAATTTGATCAATTAGTTGTTCTCTTCTAAAATAAAAGTATCCAGACTCTCATATTGAGCAAGCATAAAGACAACAGTGCAAAGGAAAAACTCCCTCACGAGGAAGAAACTTTTAGCAGAATCAGAATCAGGACAAGCGACCATCTGCTTTGAGAGGAACAGCTACACAATGGCAGGTCAAGAATCACATGCTAGTATAGAAATAGTATCCATGTTGTATTGAGGCTATGTGGTGATTCAACCGTTAACATGTTTATCTTCACTATACACAAAGTAAAGGGTGTGCCCATTAGACTAAGGGGGCACCCAGATTTGAACTGGGGACCTCTTGATCTGCAGTCAAATGCTCTACCACTGAGCTATACCCCCACAGTGCTGAAGGACAGAGTATTCTTTCATGTTTCTACTCCAGACTCAGTCCACTGATTCCACAGGTTCCCCAAGGTCTGGAATCGGCCCTTCTCCACAATCTTCCTCAGGTTTCGGTCACCTCTTCTCCTTTTGCAGCGTTTTCTGCCACACTTTTCCCTTCCCACAGACTTCCCACTGAGGTGCCTTGATACAGCACTCTGGAAACAGCCTATTCCTTCCGAAGTTTCTTTCTGTGTCTTACCCTCTTGCTTGAGGGTGTCAATGATGGCCTTCTGGACAGCAGTCAGGTCGGCAGTCTTATCCATGATTGCGGTTTTGAGTAATGAACCAGGCTGGGAAAAGCCTCAGGAATCTTTTGCAGGTGTTTAGAGTTAATTTGTTGACTCAGATGATTAGGTTAATAGCTCGTTTAGAGAACCTTTTCATGATATGCTAATTTTTTGAGACATGAATTTTGGGTTTTCATGAGCTATATGCAAGAATCCTCAGTATAAAAACAATAAAAGACCTGAAATATTTCAGTTGGTGTGCAATGAATCTAAAATAGATGAAAGTTTCATTTTTATCATTACATTATGGTAAATAATGACTTTTATCAAAATGCTATTTTTTTGAGAAGCCCTGTCATGATCAAACTTTAATGTGTTTATCTTTATTAACAAATTAAGCAGTATCCCCAATGATGAAGGGGGCACCCAGATTTGAACTGGGGACCTCTTGATCTGCAGTCAAATGCTCTACCACTGAGCTATACCCCCATGGTAAAGATAGAGATTTTCATCATCATTTGTCATTTTCATCTATAAATCAAAAAACTGATTTTGGGGGGAGGAAAAAATGTGAAGTTTGATCAATTAGTTGTTCTCTTCTAAAATAAAAGTATCCAGACTCTTTTATTGAGCAAGCATAAAGACAACAGTGCAATGGAAAAACTCCCTCACGAGGAAGAAACCTTTAGCAGAACCAGAATCAGGACAAGCGGCCATCTGCTTTGAGAGGAACAGCTACACAATGGCAGGTCAAGAATCACATGCTAGTATAGAAACTGTATCCATGTTGTATTGAAGCTATGTGGTGATTCAAGCTTTAACATGTTTATCTTCTCTATTCACAAAACAAAGACTGTATCCACTTACGAAGGGGGCACCCAGATTTGAACTGGGGACCTCTTGATCTGCAGTCAAATGCTCTACCACTGAGCTATACCCCCACAGTGGTAAAGGACAGAGCATTCTTTCATGTTTCTACTCCAGACTCAGTCCACTGCTTCCGCAGGTTCCCCAAGGTCTGGAATCGGCCCTTCTCCACAATCTTCCTCAGGGTGCGGTCACCTCTTCTCCTTTTGCAGCGTTTTCTGCCACACTTTTCCCTTTCCACAGACTTCTCACTGAGGTGCATTGATACATTACTCTGGGAACAGCCTATTCCTTCCGAAGTTTCTTTCTGTGTCTTACCCTCTTGCTTGAGGGTGTCAATGATGGCCTTCTGAACAGCAGTCAGGTCGGCAGTCTTACCCATGATTGCGGTTTTGAGTAATGAACCAGGCTGGGAGTTTTTAAAAGCCTCAGGAATCTTTTGCAGGTGTTTAGAGTTAATTTGTTGACTCAGATGATTAGGTTAATAGCTCGTTTAGAGAACCTTTTCATGATATGCTAATTTTCAGAGACATGAATTTTGGGTTTTCATGAGCTGTATGCCAAAATCATCAGTATAAAAACAATAAAAGACCTGAAATATTTCAGTTGGTGTGCAATGAATCTAAATGCTGGTGAAGATTCTCAGTCGTCCAGGACATGATGAAATCAAAAAAGGCGTTCAATACAGGATCAACTGAAATCAAATCAAATGAATCTAAAATACATGAAAGTTACATTTTTATCATTCCATTATGGTAAATAATGACCTTTATCACAATGCAAATTTTTTTAGAAGGACCTGTATATTGAAGCTCTGCCATGATTCAACCATTATTGTGTTTATCTTTATTACTAACAAATTAGGCAGTGTCCCCAATGATGAAGGGGGCACCCAGATTTGAACTGGGGACCTCTTGATCTGCAGTCAAATGCTCTACCACTGAGCTATACCCCCACAGTGCTGAAGGACAGAGCATTCTTTCATGTTTCTACTCCAGACTCAGTCCACTGATTCCACAGGTTCCCCAAGGTCTGGAATCGGCCCTTCTCCACAATCTTCCTCAGGTTTCGGTCACCTCTTCTCCTTTTGCAGCGTTTTCTGCCACACTTTTCCCTTCCCACAGACTTCTCACTGAGGTGCCTTGATACAGCACTCTGGAAACAGCCTATTCCTTCCGAAGTTTCTTTCTGTGTCTTACCCTCTTGCTTGAGGGTGTCAATGATGGCCTTCTGGACAGCAGTCAGGTCGGCAGTCTTATCCATGATTGCGGTTTTGAGTAATGAACCAGGCTGGGAAAAGCCTCAGGAATCTTTTGCAGGTGTTTAGAGTTAATTTGTTGACTCAGATGATTAGGTTAATAGCTCGTTTAGAGAACCTTTTCATGATATGCTAATTTTTTGAGACATGAATTTTGGGTTTTCATGAGCTATATGCAAGAATCCTCAGTATAAAAACAATAAAAGACCTGAAATATTTCAGTTGGTGTGCAATGAATCTAAAATAGGTGAAAGTTTCATTTTTATCATTACATTATGGTAAATAATGACTTTTATCAAAATGCTATTTTTTTGAGAAGCCCTGTCATGATCAAACTTTAATGTGTTTATCTTTATTAACAAATTAAGCAGTATCCCCAATGATGAAGGGGGCACCCAGATTTGAACTGGGGACCTCTTGATCTGCAGTCAAATGCTCTACCACTGAGCTATACCCCCATGGTAAAGATAGAGATTTTCATTATCATTTGTCATTTTCATCTCTAAATCAAAAAAGTGATTTTTGGGGGAGGAAAAAATGTGAAGTTTGATCAATTAGTTGTTCTCTTCTAAAATAAAAGTATCCAGACTCTTTTATTGAGCAAGCATAAAGACAACAGTGCAATGGAAAAACTCCCTCACGAGGAAGAAACCTTTAGCAGAACCAGAATCAGGACAAGCGGCCATCTGCTTTGAGAGGAACAGCTACACAATGGCAGGTCAAGAATCACATGCTAGTATAGAAACTGTATCCATGTTGTATTGAAGCTATGTGGTGATTCAAGCTTTAACATGTTTATCTTCACTATTCACATGTTGTATTGAAGCTATGTGGTGATTCAAGCTTTAACATGTTTATCTTCACTATTCACAAAATAAAGACTGTATCCACTTACTAAGGGGGCACCCAGATTTGAACTGGGGACCTCTTGATCTGCAGTCAAATGCTCTACCACTGAGCTATACCCCCACAGTGGTAAAGGACAGAGCATTCTTTCATGTTTCTACTCCAGACTCAGTCCACTGCTTCCACAGGTTCCCCAAGGTCTGGAATCGGCCCTTCTCCACAATCTTCCTCAGGTTTCGGTCACCTCTTCTCCTTTTGCAGCGTTTTCTGCCACACTTTTCCCTTTCCACAGACTTCTCACTGAGGTGCCTTGATACATTACTCTGGGAACAGCCTATTCCTTCCGAAGTTTCTTTCTGTGTCTTACCCTCTTGCTTGATGGTGTCAATGATGGCCTTCTGGACAGCAGTCAGGTCGGCAGTCTTACCCATGATTGCGGTTTTGAGTAATGAACCAGGCTGGGAGTTTTTAAAAGCCTCAGGAATCTTTTGCAGGTGTTTAGAGTTAATTTGTTGACTCAGATGATTAGGTTAATAGCTCGTTTAGAGAACCTTTTCATGATATGCTAATTTTTTGAGACATGAATTTTGGGTTTTCATGAGCTGTATGCCAAAATCATCAGTATAAAAACAATAAAAGACCTGAAATATTTCAGTTGGTGTGCAATGAATCTAAAATACATGAAAGTTTCATTTTTATCATTCCATTATGGTAAATAATGACCTTTATCACAATGCTAATTTTTTTTAGAAGGACCTGTATATTGAAGCTCTGTCATGATTCAACCTTAAATGTGTTTATCTTTACTACTAACAAATTAGGCAGTGTCCCCAATGATGAAGGGGGCACCCAGATTTGAACTGGGGACCTCTTGATCTGCAGTCAAATGCTCTACCACTGAGCTATACCCCCATGGAAAAGATAGAGATTTTCATTATCATTTGTCATTTTCATCTCTAAATCAAAAAAGGATTTTGGGGGGAGGAAAAAAGGTGAAATTTGATCAATTAGTTGTTCTCTTCTAAAATAAAAGTATCCAGACTCTCATATTGAGCAAGCATAAAGACAACAGTGCAAAGGAAAAACTCCCTCACGAGGAAGAAACTTTTAGCAGAATCAGAATCAGGACAAGCGACCATCTGCTTTGAGAGGAACAGCTACACAATGGCAGGTCAAGAATCACATGCTAGTATAGAAATAGTATCCATGTTGTATTGAGGCTATGTGGTGATTCAACCGTTAACATGTTTATCTTCACTATACACAAAGTAAAGGGTGTGCCCATTAGACTAAGGGGGCACCCAGATTTGAACTGGGGACCTCTTGATCTGCAGTCAAATGCTCTACCACTGAGCTATACCCCCACAGTGCTGAAGGACAGAGTATTCTTTCATGTTTCTACTCCAGACTCAGTCCACTGATTCCACAGGTTCCCCAAGGTCTGGAATCGGCCCTTCTCCACAATCTTCCTCAGGTTTCGGTCACCTCTTCTCCTTTTGCAGCGTTTTCTGCCACACTTTTCCCTTTCCACAGACTTCTCACTGAGGTGCCTTGATACATTACTCTGGGAACAGCCTATTCCTTCCGAAGTTTCTTTCTGTGTCTTACCCTCTTGCTTGAGGGTGTCAATGATGGCCTTCTGGACAGCAGTCAGGTCGGCAGTCTTACCCATGATTGCGGTTTTGAGTAATGAACCAGGCTGGGAGTTTTTAAAAGCCTCAGGAATCTTTTGCAGGTGTTTAGAGTTAATTTGTTGACTCAGATGATTAGGTTAATAGCTCGTTTAGAGAACCTTTTCATGATATGCTAATTTTCCGAGACATGAATTTTGGGTTTTCATGAGCTGTATGCCAAAATCATCAGTATAAAAACAATAAAAGACCTGAAATATTTCAGTTGGTGTGCAATGAATCTAAAATACATGAAAGTTTCATTTTTATCATTCCATTATGGTAAATAATGACCTTTATCACAATGCTAATTTTTTTAGAAGGACCTATATATTGAAGCTCTGCCATGATTCAAATGTGTATATCTTTACTACTAACAAATTAGGCAGTGTCCCCAATGATGAAGGGGGCACCCAGATTTGAACTGGGGACCTCTTGATCTGCAGTCAAATGCTCTGCCACTGAGCTATACCCTCATGGAAAAGACAGAGATTTTCATTATCATTTGTCATTTTCATCTCTAAATAAAAAAAGGATTTTGGGGGGAGGAAAAAAGGTGAAATTTGATCAATTAGTTGTTCTCTTCTAAAACAAAAGTATCCAGACTCTCATATTGAGCAAGCATAAAGACAACAGTGCAAAGGAAAAACTCCCTCACGAGGTAGAAACTTTTAGCAGAATCAGAATCAGGACAAGCGGCTATCTGCTTTGAGAGGAACAGCTACACAATGGCAGGTCAAGAATCACATGCTAGTATAGAAACTGTATCCATGTTGTATTGAGGCTATGTGGTGATTCAACCGTTAACATGTTTATCTTCACTATACACAAAGTAAAGGGTGTGCCCATTAGACTAAGGGGGCACCCAGATTTGAACTGGGGAACTCTTGATCTGCAGTCAAATGCTCTACCACTGAGCTATACCCCCACAGTGCTGAAGGACAGAGTACTGTATTCTTTCTTGTTTCTACTCCAGACTCAGTCCACTGATTCCACAGGTTCCCCAAGGTCTGGAATCGGCCCTTCTCCACAATCTTCCTCAGGTTTCGGTCACCTCTTCTCCTTTTGCAGCGTTTTCTGCCACACTTTTCCCTTCCCACAGACTTCCCACTGAGGTGCCTTGATACAGCACTCTGGAAACAGCCTATTCCTTCCGAAGTTTCTTTCTGTGTCTTACCCTCTTGCTTGAGGGTGTCAATGATGGCCTTCTGGACAGCAGTCAGGTCGGCAGTCTTATCCATGATTGCGGTTTTGAGTAATGAACCAGGCTGGGAAAAGCCTCAGGAATCTTTTGCAGGTGTTTAGAGTTAATTTGTTGACTCAGATGATTAGGTTAATAGCTCGTTTAGAGAACCTTTTCATGATATGCTAATTTTTTGAGACATGAATTTTGGGTTTTCATGAGCTATATGCAAGAATCCTCAGTATAAAAACAATAAAAGACCTGAAATATTTCAGTTGGTGTGCAATGAATCTAAAATAGATGAAAGTTTCATTTTTATCATTACATTATGGTAAATAATGACTTTTATCAAAATGCTATTTTTTTGAGAAGCCCTGTCATGATCAAACTTTAATGTGTTTATCTTTATTAACAAATTAAGCAGTATCCCCAATGATGAAGGGGGCACCCAGATTTGAACTGGGGACCTCTTGATCTGCAGTCAAATGCTCTACCACTGAGCTATACCCCCATGGTAAAGATAGAGATTTTCATCATCATTTGTCATTTTCATCTATAAATCAAAAAACTGATTTTGGGGGGAGGAAAAAATGTGAAGTTTGATCAATTAGTTGTTCTCTTCTAAAATAAAAGTATCCAGACTCTTTTATTGAGCAAGCATAAAGACAACAGTGCAATGGAAAAACTCCCTCACGAGGAAGAAACCTTTAGCAGAACCAGAATCAGGACAAGCGGCCATCTGCTTTGAGAGGAACAGCTACACAATGGCAGGTCAAGAATCACATGCTAGTATAGAAACTGTATCCATGTTGTATTGAAGCTATGTGGTGATTCAAGCTTTAACATGTTTATCTTCTCTATTCACAAAACAAAGACTGTATCCACTTACGAAGGGGGCACCCAGATTTGAACTGGGGACCTCTTGATCTGCAGTCAAATGCTCTACCACTGAGCTATACCCCCACAGTGGTAAAGGACAGAGCATTCTTTCATGTTTCTACTCCAGACTCAGTCCACTGCTTCCGCAGGTCCCCCAAGGTCTGGAATCGGCCCTTCTCCACAATCTTCCTCAGGGTGCGGTCACCTCTTCTCCTTTTGCAGCGTTTTCTGCCACACTTTTCCCTTTCCACAGACTTCTCACGGAGGTGCATTGATACATTACTCTGGGAACAGCCTATTCCTTCCGAAGTTTCTTTCTGTGTCTTACCCTCTTGCTTGAGGGTGTCAATGATGGCCTTCTGGACAGCAGTCAGGTCGGCAGTCTTACCCATGATTGCGGTTTTGAGTAATGAACCAGGCTGGGAGTTTTTAAAAGCCTCAGGAATCTTTTGCAGGTGTTTAGAGTTAATTTGTTGACTCAGATGATTAGGTTAATAGCTCGTTTAGAGAACCTTTTCATGATATGATAATTTTCCGAGACATGAATTTTGGGTTTTCATGAGCTGTATGCCAAAATCATCAGTATAAAAACAATAAAAGACCTGAAATATTTCAGTTGGTGTGCAATGAATCTAAAATACATGAAAGTTTCATTTTTATCATTCCATTATGGTAAATAATGACCTTTATCACAATGCTAATTTTTTTAGAAGGACCTGTATATTGAAGCTCTGCCATGATTCAAATGTGTTTATCTTTACTACTAACAAATTAGGCAGTGTCCCCAATGATGAAGGGGGCACCCAGATTTGAACTGGGGACCTCTTGATCTGCAGTCAAATGCTCTACTGAGCTATACCCCCATGGAAAAGATAGAGATTTTCATTATCATTTGTCATTTTCATCTCTAAATAAAAAAAGGATTTTGGGGGGAGGAAAAAAGGTGAAATTTGATCAATTAGTTGTTCTCTTCTGAAACAAAAGTATCCAGACTCTCATATTGAGCAAGCATAAAGACAACAGTGCAATTGCAAAGGAAAAACTCCCTCACGAGGAAGAAACTTTTAGCAGAACCAGAATCAGGACAAGCGGCCATCTGCTTTGAGAGGAACAGCTACACAATGGCAGGTCAAGAAGCACATGCTAGTATAGAAATAGTATCCATGTTGTATTGAAGCTATGTGGTGATTCAACCATTAACATGTTTATCTTCACTATACACAAAATAAAGGGTGTGCCCATTAGACTAAGGGGGCACCCAGATTTGAACTGGGGACCTCTTGATCTGCAGTCAAATGCTCTACCACTGAGCTATACCCCCACAGTGCTGAAGGACAGAGCATTCTTTCATGTTTCTACTCCAGACTCAGTCCACTGCTTCCGCAGGTCCCCCAAGGTCTGGAATCGGCCCTTCTCCACAATCTTCCTCAGGGTCCGGTCACCTCTTCTCCTTGTGCAGCGTTTTCTGCCAACACTTTTCCCTTTCCACAGACTTTTCACGGAGGTGCCTTGATACAGCACTCTGGGAACAGACTATTCGTTCCGAAGTTTCTTTCTGTGTCTTACCCTCTTGCTTGATGGTGTCAATGATGGCCTTCTGGACAGCAGTCAGGTCGGCAGTCTTACCCATGATTGCGGTTTTGAGTAATGAACCAGGCTGGGAGTTTTTAAAAGCCTCAGGAATCTTTTGCAGGTGTTTAGAGTTAAATTTTTGACTCAGATGATTAGGTTAATAGCTCGTTTAGAGAACCTTTTCATGATATGATAATTCTTTGAGACATGAATTTTGGGTTTTCATGAGCTGTATGCCAGAATCCTCAGTATAAAAACAATAAAAGACCTGAAATATTTCAGTTGGTGTGCAATGAATCTAAAATATATGAAAGTTTCATTTTTATCATTACATTATGGTAAATAATGACTTTTAACAAAATGCTAATTTTTTGAGAAGCCCTGTCATGATTCAAACTTTAATGTGTTTATCTTTACTACTAACAAATTAGGCAGTATCCCCAATGATGAAGGGGGCACCCAGATTTGAACTGGGGACCTCTTGATCTGCAGTCAAATGCTCTACCACTGAGCTATACCCCCATGGAAAAGATAGAGATTTTCATTATCATTTGTCATTTTCATCTCTAAATAAAAAAAGGATTTTGGGGGGAGGAAAAAAGGTGAAATTTGATCAATTAGTTGTTCTCTTCTAAAACAAAAGTATCCAGACTCTCATATTGAGCAAGCATAAAGACAACAGTGCAAAGGAAAAACTCCCTCACGAGGTAGAAACTTTTAGCAGAATCAGAATCAGGACAAGCGGCTATCTGCTTTGAGAGGAACAGCTACACAATGGCAGGTCAAGAATCACATGCTAGTATAGAAACTGTATCCATGTTGTATTGAGGCTATGTGGTGATTCAACCGTTAACATGTTTATCTTCACTATACACAAAGTAAAGGGTGTGCCCATTAGACTAAGGGGGCACCCAGATTTGAACTGGGGAACTCTTGATCTGCAGTCAAATGCTCTACCACTGAGCTATACCCCCACAGTGCTGAAGGACAGAGTACTGTATTCTTTCTTGTTTCTACTCCAGACTCAGTCCACTGATTCCACAGGTTCCCCAAGGTCTGGAATCGGCCCTTCTCCACAATCTTCCTCAGGTTTCGGTCACCTCTTCTCCTTTTGCAGCGTTTTCTGCCACACTTTTCCCTTCCCACAGACTTCCCACTGAGGTGCCTTGATACAGCACTCTGGAAACAGCCTATTCCTTCCGAAGTTTCTTTCTGTGTCTTACCCTCTTGCTTGAGGGTGTCAATGATGGCCTTCTGGACAGCAGTCAGGTCGGCAGTCTTATCCATGATTGCGGTTTTGAGTAATGAACCAGGCTGGGAAAAGCCTCAGGAATCTTTTGCAGGTGTTTAGAGTTAATTTGTTGACTCAGATGATTAGGTTAATAGCTCGTTTAGAGAACCTTTTCATGATATGCTAATTTTTTGAGACATGAATTTTGGGTTTTCATGAGCTATATGCAAGAATCCTCAGTATAAAAACAATAAAAGACCTGAAATATTTCAGTT
>JBBPBX010016702.1:21910-47783 GCA_038048925.1 Garcialebias charrua | reverse complement strand
ACAATTTTAGCTCGAAATAACAGAAAACAGAACTTCAACGACGCGTACAGATTAGCAAGTAAACAACGAAGGAGACAGTGCAGAACTTCTACTTCCGGTGTGAAACGGAAGTAAGACACATAATCGCTTCTACAGTGACCCCCCCAGGAATAAGGTGGATAGAGGAACTAAGAATGTATATAAACTATTTATAGCCATCTATAAGGGGGGGGCTTATTGTAAAGTAGTACCCCTTTTTTTGTTAAGAAAGACTTTACACTTTGCAGAAAATTCTGATATATAGCAGGTTGCTGTTTGAAATCCCATCCGTTCTTGTTGCTTTCAGTGCGTCTTATTGTGTGTTTTATGTCAAATGAGTCGTTTTTTTCTTCTTTTACAGAAACGGCTCTGTCACAGTTTGTTTGACACATTCAAATCTACATTCATTTATTTAATAACTCATGTAGAAGACATAATTTGCTGATTTGAGCTGTTACATGCACAGCCTGCGCTGCTTGTCTGTCCAGCTGTGCTGCACGAGGCCGAGGCCGACAGTTTCTAATTCCTTGACTTGTTTGTTGCATTAGAACGTCTCTGTGAAGCTTTTATTTGTGAAGACAGGAGCGCTTAAGGTTTTATCGTTTACACAAGAAAAAGAAAAAAACAATAAGCCGACAAAGACAATTTACCAAAGCACATTTAGGAACGTCTTCCTGACAGTGACGGCACGTTTCTGTGCAGCGGCAGCACAGCCTTGTTATTTCACGTTACACATCAAAAGCTCGTTTTGGATGCTTCGCAGTTGCTCGTTTTTTTTGTTTATTTCCTCGACATTTTTTTAATCCTTGTGCTTTTGGAATTTCATTGGCATGTTGGCACTTTGAGTTTTTGACAAATTATTATTTTAATGCCTTTAAAATTGAATTGAATTTAGACATGAATCTGTACACTGTGGCAGCTAAGCTAAATATTTAAGTACAGTAGTTTTATTACTTTTGCACTGAGGTACAAATAACACATTGAGGTACATTTTAGGATATAATATTTAAAGTTTCCCAAGATTTAGACTAAAATATACTCAAATATCCTAACAAATCAAAAATATGTAGCTTAAGTTAATAAAACCATTAATTTTTTGCCTGCATCAGACGTGGTTAATGTGTTTTTCATTTATTATTTGTTTATTTTTATCAAAGCCTGTGCCTGTGTGCCATAGTGTTCGCGTGTGTCTGTTAGCAAAAATATCTACTGAACCATTGGATACATTTTAAATAAATGTGTGAAAGGTAATAGTTGGATGTCTATGTAGTCAACACAGTTCAAGATGGCTGCAGCTAACTGACCTTAGTAAACACAAATGGTTGTACTTTGTAGATCAGTCAATTTTACAAATGTGCTAAAATTTGGTGTGATTGTGGTTGAGAGTCATCATTACCCACACATACTTCAATTAGTGCACAAGACTCTAGTTAAAAAATTTAACAAACTGTTGGAGTCAACCATGTTTGTCTGTAACCAAAATATCTCTTGAACCATTGTACAGTTTTTACGCTTTCAGGAAGTTATACATGGATTTACAGCTACAAATGATTAAAACTTGGACTTTATCCGAGTCAAGATTAGTCGTTCACATCAGCAAAAATAGCTCTGTTTGTTTTTCAGATACTGATGTGGTAGTCATCCCAAACGCATGCTCTGATCTTAACATCTTGTTATATTGCATACGATTTCTAAATTTAAGTTGGAACAAAACAAGGAAATGGTATTCCTTCAACAATCCTTAAATTATAAACAGTCACAATTATCAGGTGTCTTTGAGATCAAACATGTTTTGTTTTTTTTGCCTGAACACAACACTGATATTGAAAATGTTTCAGAATGTCTGTGTATATATATATAGGTGAGTAAAATTTTGTAGCTGTGCAAGAGGCGGGGGACACCTTGGACAGGTTACAAGTCCATCACAGGGACACATAGAGACAAACGAGACAAACGACCATTCACTAACTTGCAGGTTTTTGGTCTGTGGGAGGAAACCGGAGTACTCGGAGAAAACCCACACATGCACGGAGAGAACATGCAAACTCCAACCAGAAAGCCCCCTGGACCAGGATTTAAATGGACGACCTTCTCGCTGAGAGGCAACAGCTCTACCAACTGCGCCACCATTCCACCCTGTCTATGATATTACAAATTATTCTATGTTTCTCTCCCATCACTTGTAAATGTTTCAGTTTTAGGTAAATAGTAACAATCAAATGTCACAAACTGGCTTTTAGGTTAAAAAAAATTAAATAAAAATGTTTGGGCCTTTTAGTTTTAGTTTGTTTGTTTGTTTGTTTTTTGGACCATTATGAGCTCTCACGCTTCAAAATCAGAAGTTTGACAGATTCTTGATATTTTGTCGAAGCTGTAATTGCAGCTTTCAAATGCTGCTCAGAGATGCGTATTGTTCTCCCTTAAAGTTAAGCTCACATTTGAGAAGCATTCACTCATTCTTAATATTTTTTCTGCTAAGTGATGGAGGACTCATACTTTGGCAGATCCGTGGAGCAGTTGGAGGCTTGTCATGGATCGTTGTTCTCACTCAGGAGTCCTGGGGCCTCATGTATCAACCGTGCGTGCGCACAAAAACATTGCGCACGTCACTTTCCACGCAAAACCCCGTATGTAACAAAAATGAAATGAACGTGAATATCTGCGCATCCAAGTACATTTCCACGCCAGCTCCCCTGCTGGCGTACGCACGTTTCTGTGGTTCTTGTTCCTTTGGCGACACTTACAGGTGATTCAGAGAAACTGAAGCCCCACAGTCTGTGGTTGACTTTAAGAGCGGCTTGAAGACCTTTCTTTTCAACCGAGCATACTATACTCCTCATGATTCTACTTTTGATCATAGCTGACACTGTTGTTGATTTTAATTGTTTTATTATTTGTTTTATTGACATTTAATTCTGTTGCACCTTGTAGCACTTTGAGATTTCCATTAATGAAAAGTGCGTTATAAATTGAATTCATTATTATTATTATTATTATTAACTGTTCATGATGTGAAAATGATTAATATTCCCACCAAACACACGATTAACAAGTATTACATCCACATGACGCAGTGAAATAAAGGACGCGCAAAGTTGTGCAAAGAATAAATTTAACAGGAACGGATTCATTCAGCCTTACTGGAGAATATAATAAATAGTGTAACACGCAGAGCATTTATTAATAAACAGATATAATTTTCTGATCTAGGATATGGCTTATCAGCCGTTTTCAGAAATAATCATTTTTCAGTTTGGCACTGCTGCGCTCTGGAGCAACACATGCAGGAGCCGTGCATCACGCGTGCAGAAGCAGCGATCAAACTGTTCCACAGGAGCTTTCCTGAGGGAGCTGGCAGGCCGATCAGGGCAGTCCAGTACACACAAAGCCTGATCATATTTAATGGAATGTCTCATCCATATGATTCCAAAGGCTGAGTGGTCGCGCTTTGGAGCGCGCGCGCACCCACGCCGGTGTTACACGGCAGCTGGAGGTGATTCATGATCTGCGTTTATTGTAGATTTCTCCAAAATGACACGTGGAAGTACACCATATATAACTTGTAGGAGAGTAAAGGCTTCACAGACAAACAGATTGCGCACAATGTGGCGCGCGCAGCGTTTGGAGACTCCAACATCAGTCATGTCATGAAAACTCTCCACTGAGACGCACAGACCCGTTTCTTCATATCATCTATTAAATAAACAAAGATCTATGTTCTACCAAACATCTAAGTTCCTCTGTGTTTACAGTAATTATGGTAATAAACCCGTGCGCAAAGTTAATATTTTCACTCAGAATGAATGGATGAGCTGGCGCACCAAAGCAGGGTGCGCGCACACACAAATCCGACACACAATCACTCGTTCTTTGTGTGATGAACACATTTTATTACTATTCTTACTTAGGATTATTTTCCTCACTCATATTATATTAAATTCATTATTTTCCTGAATCTAGAAATAATTTCTGATCGCGCAGGGATCAAACAAACATGTCCTTCACACATGCAGGAAGTAATTTGCATCTGTTTAACATATGTAAATGAAGGCGTGTCAGGGGAGGTGTCTCACGTGCGCTCAGTTCCACGTTGGTTGTGATGTACAAAAGGAATGTGCGTGGATTCCGGTGTACGCACAGTTTGATACATCTGGATTTTTTTGTGCGTACACACTTTTCTGGATTTGACCGTACGTCACTTTTCAGTAGGAAATCCACGCAAGTCTTTGTACATGAGGCCCCTGGTCCACGGCTGTGCTGCAACCCTTAAAGGTTTATGTCCAACTTTTCTTGAGTCTCATGCGATCAATAGCTGCTCATACGTGCGTCTGCTCTTTGTGGACTTCACATCTGCCTTCAACACCATGATCCCCCAAACTCTGATAGACAAACTATCTACACTTGGACTAAGCCCCTCTATTTGTAACTGGGTACTAGACTTCTTAACAGACAGACCACAGTCCGTGAAGATCCACAACTTCTCCTCCTCCACCATAACCCTCAGCACTGGCTCTCCTCAGGGATGTGTGCTGAGCCCCCTTCTGTTCACTCTGCTCACATATGATTGTACAGCCACACTTCCAGGCTGTCATATTGTTAAGTTTGCAGATGATACAGCGGTGGTGGGATGCATCACAAACAATGATGAGTCCAGCTACAGACAGGAGGTGGAACACCTGGAGAGCTGGTGCAAAGAGAATAATCTTCACATGAATGTGAAGAAGACAAAGGAGATGATTGTGGACTTCAGAAGGAACAAACACACCCACGCCCCACTGAACATAGGTGGGTCTGCAGTGGAAGTGGTCTCCAGCTACAAATACTTGGGTGTACACTTGAATGATAACCTCAGCTGGAGCAACAACACCACCAGCCTGATCAAGAAAGGTCATCAGAGACTCTACTTCCTCAGACGGCTGAGACGAGCTGGTCTGAGCAGCCCAGTCCTCACCTCCTTCTACAGGTGTGCAGTGGAGAGCATCCTGTGCTCCAGCATCAACGTGTGGCATGGAGGCTGCACAGTTGAAGAGAGGAAAGCTCTGCAGAGAGTGGTGAAGGCTGCACAGAAGTCTGTTGGAGTCAGTCTCCCCACCATCACAGACATTTACACCTCTAGATGCAGGAAAAGAGCCACCTGTATCATGAAAGACCTCACTCATCCAGCACACTCACTCTTTGCCCCACTCCCCTCAGGACGGAGGTTGAGGAGCATCAAGTGTAGAACCACTAGACTGAGGAACAGCTTCTACCCTGAGGCTGTTAGACTCATGAATAAATAAAAATAAAATTAAAATAAACACTGCAAAATATCACATCATGCTGATGCTGATATGTTTTCTTGTTGCTGTGTTCATCTGTGTTCATCTGTGACCATCTGCTCATACAAACTCATGTTCGTGCTGCTGTTTATTCCCACTATATTAGGCTTAGTGTATTACTAGTTGATGTTTTTCTTAGTTAGTTCTCGATGTTATTACTGTTTTTCTCTTTCATTTGTTGTTGGATGTAACTGGGACCTCGTGTACATAATCTCGTTTTCATCTCATGTACCACATGCGGTGCAAATGACAATAAAGACTCTCTGACTCTGACTCTCTGACTCTGACTCTTTTTTATGTGGTTTGTAGGACTCTGTTCACTATTCCAGAACTGACATGTTGTGAGGCCTCATTTTAGAAATGCCAATAATTTAGGCTTTCCTGTTTAATCTATCAGGAAAAACGTGTTTGTAAAACATCCATTTTACTAGTACGTAGTGACTTGTCTTTAAAGGGTGTGTGACATGATTTTGGAACTATTCATAAAGTGGCACAACATATATATGTTGTATGATTCAACTATGTTCGGTTTTACAAGCGAAATGATAAATCAATGAAAATTTGTTTCAAAAGTGATTTTAAACTTGGCGCCGTGTTTCGTCACAGGACATCCGGGTACTTACGCATGTGACGTTGTGACAAGGAGTTCAGTCCACGGCTGCTATTAGCACGCAGTGTAATTGTCTTCAAGATCGCCTATTTTCTTTTGTATAACTTGAAAAATGCCGGTACGTTGTGTCGCATTTGGGTGTTCTAACATCGCCTGCTCTGTAGACGACTACGATAGGGTTCCAGCCCTTCACCCTCGGAACCTTGCTCATCTGATGTCGGACTCCCCCTCGCACCCTGCACGGTAAGAGTCAAATAAATACGGATGCAGACCTACAGTAGAACCAGCTGTTTCTTGTTAAACACTCGAACTAACTTCGGCTTCCCAAACTGAAAAGAAATCGCTCAAATCTTCACTTAAATTGCTTAATTCCTCGGTTTATGTCTGCCATTGTTATTTACAAGGAGCGTTCTGGCGATTGCGTCATAAAATGCGTCGGCGTTTGACCCCTCCTTTCTCCACCCGAAAACTGCGACGCACTGCAGGGAACTATTTTATGGTAAATGGAATGGTAAATGGAGCTTATTTATATAGCGCTTTCTAGCCCCCTGTGAGGAGCCCCAAAGCGCTTTACAATACCAGCCATCTACCCATTCATACACACATTCATACACCAGTAGTGGTAGCCTGCCTTGCAAGGCGCCATCCAGACCTACCGGGAGCAACTCGGGGTTGAGTGTCTTGCCCAGGGACACAACGACACATGGTGGGCGGACGCGGGATTCGAACCTCCAACCTTCCGATTGGGGGTCAACTGCCATTACCACTGTGCCACGGTCGCCCCATTAAAAAATACTTTTATATATTAATTATTCGAAGCATCTGTTTACAAAAACTCAAAGCTGAGTAGCTACTCGGCCACTTTATGCATAGGTCCAAATTCATGTCACACCACCTTTAATAGCTTTATTTCAACATGTCAAAATACACACAAATATATATTACAGTATTTGTAATGTTCTCTCTTGGTTTAATGCCAAAATCGTCAATTGATTCAATATTTTAAAGAAAAAGTGTTTTGTCTTTTTATGAGTAAAAAAAAACACAACTAAACACTTCTTCCAGCTGTGATATACATCAAGGTGTTTTGAAGCAGTCTATTGTTGATCTCAATCAGAAAATGTATTTGAAGCAACTGTAGGTAGGTCGGCATAATAATGTCACAGGTTTAAGTATTCACTTTTTGTAGACAAGGCCTCAAATCATTCCATTTTAATATTTTCTGTCCAAACTGTCAGACTTTTTTTAAGTAGTGTTTTTGAGACATTATATATATAACTGAATGCTGCTATTTTGTTGTTTCATGCCCAGAGCCAAATTCATCTAACTCAAGGGATGAACCAGGGGGTGGGGGTGCTGACTTTTCATTAATATGTATTTTGCTACAAACAGCTCGTCACAAAAGCACACAGTTTGTTTTAATGTACAGTATGGTTTATTTCTAATAAAAAAAAAAATAAAAAAAAATATGTAGCCTAACAAGCTGATTCTCAATCTCGATATATGTTTAGCATCCTCGAAGCAAAAAATAATAATAATAAAAAATAAACATAAAATATTAATAAATAAATAAATAAATAAACAACAAATAAATAAATAAATAAATAAAAAGAGAAAGAAACGAGTGGAATCTCAGGGTCTTAGTGACTAAACGTTTTCTGTTGTAACTTAAATAGTTTTGTGATTGATTTGTTTCCTTTTGCCTTCGCTCATATTACAACCCGGACGTCACCAGTCTGTTGAGTAACTCAGAGAACAGCCAATCAGATTCACTTCCGTGCATTTGGCTCCGCCTCCTTGTCGGCACCGTACGCTTCCTTGTATGCCCGCCCGGCCGTTACCACGGCAACCGCGCAGCAACGTCAACGGTTGGCGGAGTCGCGGCGGTGACATCAGAGGATAATCGGGAATTCCTGTCCCCGCAGGGGCCGCGTGCGGCTCTTATGTCAGGCGGTAAATGTGACGGAGAAGCTGAGCGGAGGGACGCCGCTGGGAGAGTGGCGGCACGCACTTCGTACACGTGAGGCACTTGAAACTTTTCCATGTTTCAGCCTCGTGTCCCGAGTGACGCTGCGGCTGAGAGGGACATACGAAGAAGTTTCAGAGTGAAAGAGGAGACGTCAACATGGTCGTCCTCGTCTGTGTTTTCTGTTAAACGTCTCTGACTTCGAAACCGCTGCCAAGGTGACCGAAACCAAATGTAAGTGATAACGACAACAACAACAGCAACAACAACAACAACAACAACATGTTTTTGGTAAAGGAGGCCGTAAAGGGGCTGTGAGTAGTGGTGTTTTATCAGTGACAACTTCCTTCTCTTTTTAGAAGCAACACACAGCAGAAATGTTTAGGAGAAATTGCAAGAAAATACCTAATAATGTCTAAAAGGAAGAAAACATTGTAAGGGGACACCTGTTGATCAGCTGTTTATTTTTGGCTCTAGGTTTAAATTTGTTTTGCTTCCTTGTGCCAGAGTATTTATTTTGATGTCTCCACGTGAGGCAGATCACCCACTAACGTCCTCTTTTTTAAAACCTCAGTTTTGTTTTGATTTAATCAATCATTTTGTGTGGAAGTTGATCACTTTAGGTTAAAAATAGGCGTCCAATGTATGTGTGACGGCTATCTAAATATCAACTACATGCTGTTTAGCTGTCTTTTAAACATATACATGATTAAAAGATTTGTCTAAAACTTGGTCTATTGGCCTAAAAGTGAAGGTTTAGTCAAGTCAACTTTATAAAGCACGTTTAAAAGAGTGCTTAAAAATAACATCAATTAGAGTAAAATGAATGGAAGAAATAAAAATAATAATACTGAAAAATGTATTAAAAGTATAAAAAACAACAACATGCAAACACCGAACAAAAAACACTAAATCGGCTCACACTGTGAAATACCAACAGATGTTTAATGTTTTTTCATTCATTCAACCTTTATTTATACAGGCTAGCCTCATTGAGCCACGGGGACTCATTTACAAGAGGGACCTGTTTCACTCACATCCAGGGTCAATTTTAGAGTTACCAATCAGCCTAACATGCATGTTTTTGGACTGTGGGAGGAAACCGGAGCACCCGGAGAAAACCCACGCATGCACGGAGAGAACATGCAAACTCCACCCAGAAAGGCCCCCGGACCGGGATTTGAACCGGGGACCTGCTCGCTGAGAGGCAGCAGCTCTACCAGTTGTGCCACCGTGCTGCTCCCATTCATCTACATTTTAACTATGTTATATAGCTGTCTCTTAGACACTTAAATTCATAGATGTATAAAATATGTATATGTACAGTACGTATGTGTACATACCATATGTATAAATCAGAATCAGAATACAGTATCTTTATTGACATTGCACCAGGTAAAATACAGGTAAAATACATCTATTAAGTTAAAACTGGTCTTTATTTAATCAAAGTAAAGGCTTAGACGTCTAAATTTCAACTACCGGTAGCTATCTTTTAGAAGTATCCAGTTGTCTCTTTAAAAACGCCCATCTACTAGATTTTTGCTTTTAATAGGCCACATTTAGCTTGTTTTTGTTTTGTTTTTATTTAATTTCTTCCATTTACGTTTCATTTTATATGCGTTTACATGATTGTCTATTGTTGTCCGTACCTCTTCTGTGTTCTTTGTCTTTAAAACAGGTCTCTCTTGTATAAACGAGTCCTTGTGACTCAATAATAATAATAATAATAATGAATTCAATTCATAACGCACTTTTCATTAATGAAAATCTCAAAGTGCTACAAAGTGCAACAGAATTAAATGTCAATAAAACAAGTAATAAAACAAGTGAGACGAACCTGCACGAATGAAGGTTGAATGAAACTTTAATCGAGACGTGTGTCTTCTACGTAGACATCTTTCCAAACACTGTGCCAGCATGTTGTTGAAACTACTCAAACTTGGCTGACAGGTTAGGTTATCATGCATTGTAAAAAAAATTTAAAGTTTATTTTGCTAAGCTTTCTCAAAACTCCTGCCCACAAGTTGTTGTTTTTTTAACTAAAGGGAGCCTTTTTCTCTGAAGTGAGTTCTAAAAGTTTGCAGCCATGTGACAAACTTCACATGTTCCTATAGCCACCGATGGCTGCAGTGGTGAAGACGAACACTTTTTTGAAGCTTATTGGTTCCCATCAAATCAACAGTGATTGTATTCCAGCATATTTCCCAACAGAACTTCTGCCGTCAGTACTTGTTTGAGCTCTGACGGGCCTGTGCGTATCGGATACCATCGCCGAGCGCAGTCCCTGGACAGTGGATCTGCACCCACACAGACCGGGGCTGACCTTGTAACAGAGCTTTGCTACAGGAGGGATTGGATCAGTGGTGTGCAGGTGTACGTCCAGCTCAGGTGCCTTCTCCTGAGCTCCAGGGGTGGCTGGCAGACCGTCTTTAAGTAGATAAGCACTTGATGCCAGAAAGAGAGGTCATGACCTGTGAGTAAGGTGGTTTTCTGAGTCTATTCTTCTCTGAGGGTGATTCAGCAAAACTGTTTTGTGTTTCCCACCGCGGCTGAAAAGTCACTTTGTGAGTATTTATGTAAAAGTCCTAAAGTATTTTAAACAAAGGTCGCCTGTTGTCTGTTGTAATATCAGAGTGTTCCTTTAGAATTTTGCAACTTTGTGACGATTGTTCAGTCAGCTGACAAAGAAGTACTGTAGTCTACAGTGGTTTTGATAAAAGATCCAAGAAAAAAAACTTTCCCTAAAGCTGTGATAACGTAAAGATTTAGCCGTCTTTTGCATTGCCTGGTGCAAACACTTTGCACTACTTCTCATACTTGCACTAATGTCTGTATTACATCACTGCCTATAATCATAATACTGTTTACATTCTCTGTTTACATTTATTAATACTGTTTACTTTTATTACTACTGCTTACATGTAATTACTACTGTTTACATTTATTTACACTACTCTAATATCTACACCACTGCTGATACATATACAGTGTGCTCTGAACGGTCTTATTTAGGGATGCCCAATGTGCCTTACTGCATATGCCACTTTTTGCCTCTATAACAACATCAACTACTACCTCGTGCATGTACTGTGTACATTAACTCATACGCTGCTTTGCCACTTTGCAAATGTCAATGCTAGAAACCTTTAGTTTATTTTAGTTATACTTTTTATACTCTTTTTTTATACTAGTATGCAAAAACTCAGGACAATATTATGTTCATTAAATGTTTAATGTTTTAGTTTTAGAGTTGGTGTAAATTTTCATACTCTTATACCACTATGCAAAAAACTCAGGACAGTGTTAGTTTTACTATTTTATGCTTATGTCTATTATTATATGTTTCAGTGTTTCAATGTTTAGATGTTTACTGTTGCACCGAGGGACTGAGAGAAACGCAATTTCGGTCCTGTGTATGTCCTGTACTGTACATATTGCAGATCTGACAATAAAGTTGACTTTGACTTTGAAAAAAAAAACAAGTTCACACACTTGAAAATCATCACACTTTACTATAAATGTTAGGGATGCACAATTTTATTGGCATAGTATCGGTATCAGCCGATATTAGTGTTAAAGTTCAATATCGGCCATTCCATCAAAGTAGCTCACCGATATAAAAGATGCTGTTTTTGTATGACAACCCAGTGACAAGGATGCCTGCAGTGCCAGCACAATGTGATGACGTCACGCGCTCCTACCTGATCTGATCACAGTGAAGGGGAAGAAGTCAAAACATCAGCGATGTGGAAATTTTTTTGTTTGTTTTTTTGTTAAGGATATTGGATTCCGAAAATTTATGGACTATGTTGGGCCTCGCAACATCGTCCCCAGTCCGAGATATTTTTCTGACTTAGCCCTACCCGAGTTACAAGCTGTCATTTCCAACGTATTGAGAAGTTGATAGTCGGTAGCATGACTTGTTGGGTGAGTTTTACCGCATGATTAGTCTTATGGCACAATGAATAGACAAAAACTTTGAACTTAAAAAGGCTGTCCTTCATGCACAGGAGTGCAGAGGATCCCATAATATAAGTTAAAGTGCTATGCATATGGCTGTTAATGAATATACAGGATGTCACCAGTTCTTACAGCTGTTACACAATTTTTGTAGCAAATAAGCATAAATAACAGGGATACGTTCTGACAAAGGAACGTATATAAAACATCGGTATCGGTTATTGGCCAAATAAGTTTTTATTAACATATTGGCATAGGGCCGAGATGGTGTAGAGGCAGGGCAGCCGGCTCAGGACCGGAAGGTCTCGGGTTCGATCCCCGGTCACGGCATACCTCGTTGTGTCCCTGGGCAAGACACTTAACCCCGAGTTGCTCCCGGTAGGACTGGTTGGCGCCTTGCATGGCAGGCTACCGCTACCGGTGTATGAATGTGTGTATGAATGGGTGGATGGTTGGTGCTGTGAAGCGCTTTGGGGCCCCTCAAAGGGGGCTGGAAAGCGCTATATAAGTAAGCTCCATTTACCATTTACCATATCGGATATCAGCCAAAAATCCATTATCGTGCATCTCTAATAAATGCATTTACAATGGCAATGCATTTTATGAGTTTTCATCAGTATATCTCAGCGATCTGAACAGGGTCTGTGGTGATTGATCCATGTGAGCCATCACTGTCATTTTAATTTATATCTGAGCTAACAAAAAAGAAAAAAAAAACACATATTGATGGTTGGAAATTTTTTTTCAAATAGTAAATAGGCCCATTTTCAGCAATGAGGTTATTATGTAAATATTTCTGATAAGTGAGGTCATATTTGATAAATTGTCGTAAATGTCTGAATTTGCTTGAAGTTAAATTAGATATTTCTCTTTATCCTTATCATTTAATAAATATAACCAGATATGTCGACTATATCCTATGCAACAAACATATTTGCAGAAAAGGCTAATATAACAATTCTTGTGTTCCTCTGTTCTCTAAATATGATCTGTTTCATGGTTATAAATGCTTTATTTAATTATTAAATTATCAAGACAACTTGGAGATGGTGACTTCACCAACCTGCTGTCGCAGCTCTGAAATGTATTTTCTGTGAACCAACTTTTGTGTTTCTATGTGTTTTAGAGTGGCTGCCATGTTTCCTGATGCCCTGGATGCAGCCGGGCGAGTGGAGGGTCTTTCCCTGTCCTCCCCGCAACCGCTATCAGAGCTGGAGGAGGAAGAGGAGGATGTCGTAACAACAGAGAGGGGGCCGAAGAGAAAAGGCCGCTACCGTAAAAGCCTGCAGCTTTTAAAGCCCTTCAGGATAACATACAAGTAAACAAACTATTAAAGTTTATGCCGCAAGTCTGACCACGAGCCAGAAAAACACAGACACAACCGTGCTGGTAAAGAAAGAGGCAGACGTGACGTGTACAGGGACTCAGGGTTTCTTTTAGCTGTTTGTGTAAGGCGTTGGCTGTTGGGGTGCAGCAGGAAGTCATGATAAGATATGTGAACTTATCCTTTAGCGGCACACCGCTTCACGTTTGAACGCGAGGCACCTGATAAACAACCCCTGCCCCGTTTTTTTCCACTTCTCTCTGATTTTTGTGTAGAATGTACAAGTGACTTTCCAAACACTGCAGATGTGATTCACCTGTTGTTGACTTTGGCCAGCAAAGGCACTGCTGATTTTTCAGCATCTTCATGCGGCTCGTCTCCCACAGCTTAACATCTCTGTGTGGGCTCCACACTTTTGGTACATCTCACCCATTTTCCACATCTTCTGCTCTATTCCAGGCATCAGCACCCAGTCGATAACGCCGGCTTCTTCTCATTTATGACTCTACACTGGCTTTCCCCGCTGGCACTGAAGGCCTACAGGAATTCCAGCCTGTCTGTAGATGATGTGTGGGGACTGTCTTGTCACGAAGCCTCCACCGTTAACTGTCAAAGGTGAGGTAACTTTGCAGGGCTCAGATTTACATCTTGAAAAGTGAGCTGTACTGTATTGTCTGATGGGGTAGAAAATGTTCCCAAGGTGCTGCAGCAGGGAAATGGAAAAATGAGGTTGAAGCAATGTGAAAATGATCAAATTTTAGATGTGTACAATTTAATTTGGATAAATGGAGTGCAGCCATTCTCAAGACAATAGATTTTTACAAGTGCCTCCAAATAATTATGCTAAAGCCTCTAAGAAATCTGATATTCTGTGCTGTATCTGCAGAAAGTGCTCAAGTAAAAAAACAATTTCAAAGGCAGTGGGCTAATTCTACTGTATATCTATCGTTTGTGCATTCATTAGATGCAGCTCATTTGTCTGTGCCAAACCAAAATAATTGCCCAACACATGCACTTGCTGCAATCTTTTTCAAAACGGTTGACACGTCTTCTTTTGCACTGTTTTGCTTCACAGGGAAGGCCCTGTGTTCAAGCCTCGGTTTGGACCTGGGATCTTTCTGTGTGGAGTTTGCGTGGGTTTTCTCCAGGTACCGTACTTTCCGCCCTTTAAGTCGCTCTGCCCTATATGTCACATTAGTCCAATTATGTCCAATAAAGTGGAAAAATCCATAAACGTGTCGCACCTCCGTATACGTCGCATCGATTATGTGTCACCGCTGACGCGTTGCATATGTTACGCGTCACCGCAAATGGCCACAGGAGCGTGCACGGTAGGACTTTAAGAAGATTAACACTTAAAAACAATTATTTGTTTGCTGAAAATTATAGCAAAGATGTGTCTGAGCTGAACTTTTCCTTAATAAATGCACGTAATGGTCAAATCAGCTGAATTTTAAAAAATAGTTTTGCTACGTCGGTGCTGGGAAGCGTGCATGTGCAGCGGGCGGATACGCTTCATTTCTTTAAAATTTAACAAGATAAACACCTAAAAATATACTGTATATATTTGTTGGCTGACATTATAGTAAAAGTGTTTCTGAGCTTAACTTTTCCTTAATAAATTCATGTAATCCTCAAATCAGCTGGATTTAAATTATTTCACTTTGACAGTCTTCCAAACGGTTGCGCGCGCTGCGAAAATAAATTATAAATAAATTGAATTTTCGCTCAAACATCTCCTAAAGCTAATCAGTTGTAAATGTCCATCCAGTGATTACTTTCTGTAAGTTTCATCAAAATCTGTCTTGTGGTTCATGAGCTATTTTGCTAACAAACACTGAGGTAACAGTAGTTCAGACTTACAGAGAGCAGGAGGCCGTGCTGCGACAGAGTGAGTCCGAGCAGAGGAGGCTTCTGTCGGACACATGAGCTGGGAACGGTCGGTGGACTCTCTGGAAGTGTCAGAGCTCCAGAGAACAGGAGGCTGGGCTGCGACAGAGTGAGTCCGACCAGATGAGTCTGCTGTCGGACACATGAGCTGGGAACAGTCGGTGGACCCTAGCGGCCAAAAGTGGTACTGATCCATTTTTTTTACGTTGGAATGAATGGAAACGGTCATATCTCAGCCAAAAATTGGTCTAAAAATATGGGGAAAAAATCCCTAAATATGTTGCTTCGCCGTATAAGTTGCAGAACATGAAAATTAGTTTTAAAAAAACTGCAACTTATAGGCCGGAAAATACGGTACTACAGTTTGCTTCCAAAGTCTGAAAAACATTCATGTTAAGAGAAGACAAGACTTTATTGTCCTGAAGGAAATTCAGAAGTTGCTGCACTGTGTTCAGGCCCAGGCCTCTCTTGTAAGAGAGATCTATCTCAATGGGATTTATATGATTAAACAATGGTTACTGCTTTCCTTCTAAAGTTTATATTAGTCATTTGTATTGCTGATTTAATATAGCTTACACAGAAAAATGCAGAAAGTTTGTCCTAACACTTCAAGAAAGTATTTTAGTGCAGTTTAGATTTTGTAGATTTACACACATTTTGGTATGAACAAATGTAACAAACTAATATAAAGTAGGTTTTGCTGTTTTCATCAATTTTACAAAAAAAAAAAAAAAGTGTTTTAAAGAATGGTAGAGTTTTCTTGTTTACCGGCATTTAAAGATACAAGATCTGTCATCATCACAGGTAAACAATTCTGTTTAGGTATTGGGAATATGAATCGATTACCAAAAGACAAACAATTTCAATATTTTTAGCAAAATTAGTTTATATGTTTCATATTTTAACAATTTTTAATCCTTTTTTTTATCCTTATTTTTAAGAACTGACATGAAAATGTTTAAATTCTCAGTCCTCAAGAGCTTTGAAGTCGTATTCAATTTCCTAAAGTCTTGGTTAATGCACGCAGTAGCTTCTCGTGCTACAGTCCATCTTATACAGTATATTCTTAATTAAGAAAACTCAGGTGAATCTTATTTATAAATGGTCTGATTTCTTAGATCTTGTCAAAACAGCTTCATCTATTGGCTGATCTAAGCAGTTGCCATGCTTTGTAAGTTGATTTCCACCCAGCCAAAGATAAATATAAGAAGCCATTTTCACAGCAGTCATAAGATTGTTAGAAGTCTTCTTAGCGAGGGACCCTCAGGAAGGTTTGATGTGTTCTGAAATCAATTCCAATGGACTCATCCAGTCAAAATATAATGTTTTACTCACAATGAGCAAATATAGGATTGGAGGGGAAAAAAGTGCAGAATTTTATAAAATAGACCCACCTCTCCATCTGTCAGGCAAGGGTGTGCACGAGTATCGATTGTGCTTTGAGCTAATAGTGCAGCTGAAGGCACAGGTACCTTTTTCACAGTCTGAGGCGAGAATAGATTCTATTAAATACGGGAAACAAACCTCTCAGTCCCTAACACACAATCCATTTGAATTTATAAAGGTTGACGAATTGTTCAAGAGGCACCCAGCTAATGGCCTTTCAGTAGACTTCAAAAATAAAATAACATATAATTATATCTATGTTGTCCTGAACAGACTGTTCATGTAGGATGAGTTAAAGAATCTGGAAGAACTAGATGTCGGTATGTGTACTTGGCAATAAAAAAAAGGATGTACCGGTAAAGAAAAATCTGAATTCTCTTTGCAGGGATGCAGCTTTTCCAACTGAGTACAAGTACTGTACTTTATTTATTCACCTTTATTTAACCAGGCAAATCCCATTGAAATCACTTATCTCTTTTGCAAGGGAGGCCTGGACCTGAAGGCAGCCTAACATACTTACAGTACATTTGAGTAATTGCCAATACTAAGTACCAAGACACGCATTTTGAACAGATGAAAAATAAAGTAAAAAAAAAAAATACATTAGAAGACAAGAATGCAATGGACACACTTTCTCTTTTTTGCATCATGTGGAGGTTGGGACCTTGAGTACACAATTTTGTTCCACCTCATGTACCACACGTGATGCAAATGAACCTTGAGGTGGCAACAAAGTCACTGTTTGGAAGCCTTATGCCGGCTACCCACCAAACACGTTTCGAGCAGCGGAAGCAGCCAGTTTACATGCAAAGTCTATGTGGAGGAGCGGCGAAGCGTGACGCGGTGCGTTTTGAGCAGTTCGAGCAGCACGGCAGGGCGCAGCAGTTCTTTTCGCGGAGCGTCCAGAGCAGCCGTTGCCAGAGTTCAACAAATCGAACTTTGGATGCTCGCCGCGTCGCAGCAACCAATCGGGAGAGACTCTGCTATGTGATGACGCAACGACGACTGGACTTTTTTTGGACTTTTTTTAACTTACCCCAACGAGCCTCCATGAAGAAACCAGCCTCTGGTAAGAAACTTGGCATTTTTACAGTTGCCGCTGTCCGCTCGAGCGTACGATCACCCCAAACATAAAAAAACTTTTTAATCTCAACAAAGACTTTTGGAGCTGCAGTTTGGCTCATAGAAAACCCACTCAAGTAGTAACGGGACTCACGAAAAGTTGATTTTATCTGCCCGGTGTACAAAAAACAAAACAAACCCGACCGGAAAAGGACCAAGACGCTCCTCCCACTGCGCGTCTTCAGACACGTTCGATGTGAACAGACATCGGTTGACAAGCAGCCAACACCGCGCGTCGGGAGTGTTTTGACACGTTTGGTGGGAACCCGGCATTAGATTAGCTCCTTCCTTGGAGACCATGTCAGCAGTTGTTTCTCTATGATCAGCTTGTTAGCTGCTTTTCAAGCTCATCAATGACCAGTGGTGGAAGACTGAAAAGAACAGTCAGGTTTGGTCCTTCCACGCTCCCCATTTTGTCCACTCTCCTCAGAAAGGTGTGGATTGGCTAACCCAGCTCGATGCTAACTTTCTGGGTGGTGGCTTGGTTTTCGCCGGTTGATCACTTCTACACAGGTCTCATACTTTGCAATAATACAGATGTTGTCTATCATGGCGCTAAGATTCATAACTGGTTGTAACTATTGTACCCATCACTGCACCCTGTACTACCTGGTCAGCTAGTCGTCATTATCTACACGTAGGCTCTCACACTGGTTCATTTTCATCTATAAATCCCTCCTTGGTCTGCTACCTTCTTATATCTCCTCCCACATGTCACGCCGTCAGTGCAGTTACAATGTGCGCTCTCAGGACATCATTACCTGCAGCGTTCCCTCAGTGTGGACTGAACGTGGCAAAAAGGCCTTTTCTTACTTTGCTCTTGAAACCTGGAGCACCTTGCAATAGGAACTGAAGTTGTCCACCTTGATTTCTTTAAAGAGATTTAAACTTTCGATAATGTCAATGGAAAAATCAAGGCAGATATGTTCTTGTTTTTAGTATTTCACCCTGTTTTATGGCACGCTGATTTATTGTTTTATACACTACTCTTATTTTAACTGCATTTTTACTGTAATTTATTGTTGTCATTGTTTACTGTTATTGTTGTCTGTAGTACTTGCCACCTTAAAAGTCGCACCGCCGTATATGTCGCATCTATTATGCGTCACCGCTGACAACCCGGAAATGTGGGCCGGTGTTTTGCCAAAAATGGATTGGCTGCAAAATGGCCACAGGAGCGTGCACGGAAGGACTTTAACAAGATTAACACTTACCGGTAAAAACAATTTGTTTGCTGAAAATTATAGCAAAGGTGTATCTGAGCTGTACTTTTCCTTAATAAATGCACGTCAAATCAGCTGTATTTAAATAGTTTCGCTATGTCGGCTCAACAAAACGTGCACGTGCAGCGAACAGACCTGCATCTCTTTAAAATTTAACAGGATAAACACCTAAAAAATATATGTTTGCTGACATTATAGTAAAAGTGTGTCTGAGCTGAACTTTTCTTAATAAATTCACTTTGACGGTTAAAACTTGGCAAAATGAAGCCGACGAAATAAAGTGGCTTTAAAATTACTACACGCACCCGCCCATAATGATGACAGAAACGCCTATTTATTATTATTTTTTTATTTATTCAAACCCATTGAATTCTTCATCCTCTGTTTCGTTGGTGAAGAGTTCTGCAACTTCCTGAGGTAACACGTAGTTCAGACCTCCAGAGAGCAGGAGGCCGTGCTGCGACAGAGTGAGTCAGAGCAGAGGAGGCTACCGTCGGACACATGAGCTGGGAACGCTCGGTGGACCCTAGTGGCCGAAAGTGGTACTGCCTGTGCCCCTAGCGGCCAAAAGTGGTACTGCCTGCACCCCTAGCGGCCGAAAGTGGTACTGCTCCATTTTTTCGTCAGAATGACTGGAAACGGTCATATCTCAGCCAGAAATTGGTCTAAAAATAAGGGGAAAAATCCATAAATATGTCGCTTCGCCGTATAAGTCGCAGGACATGCAAATTAGAAAAAAAAAACTGTGACTTATATGCCAGAAAATATGGTACTTTATATGTTCTATCTGAAACAGATCCCTCTTGTAAATGAGTCCTCGTGGCTCAATGAGGCTAGCCTGTATAAATAAAGGTCGAATGAATACTATTCTTTTTCATCTTAGGCCCTGTTTACACGGCCACTGTGTGGGGGAAACGGATGTTTTGGGTATGTTAATTAGGTGAAAAGTTTTGCGTTGACACGGTCGAATTCTGTGGATACGACTCTCTCCCCCTCCACCCCTTGTCCTCATGATTTCACTGTAGTTACCATGCTGGGCCATTAGATGGCGCTGTGATTTTTGGAACCTTCACTACTGCGCATGCGTGCAGCCTGAGGTAAACAGCTGCCTCGTCTGCTTTCCTCTCTGGCTAAAATCAGCTAACTACAAGTTGTTGTCAACAAGTTAACAACAAGTTAAAGCTGGAATTTGGATAAGAGTCAACAGATTTGACACCAAGCGGGACTCTCTTCATCTAACAAGCTGCACACCAGACGCTGAGTGACCGTGGACCAGAACCGGACTTTACTCCGTGATAAACAGCTGACTTACAGCAGGTAAATCAACGTTCTTAATATAATGTTTGCTTGTGTTTACTTTGATCACACAACAACTGAGTTTTTATTTATTTATTTATTTCTGCCAGGTGGAGAAGCTGTCGTTCCAACAAACAGGCAGACGGTTCGGCGGTTCTGATGGGTCCAGATGAACACACAGCAAGAGTCCAGTTCATTAACGTAGTTACAGTTCGGTTCACGTGTTTTAATAGTGTGTTCAGTTTAATTCTCAGTGTTTGTGTTGTAAACTTTGTGGTGCTGAATAAATAAATAAATAAAAAATAAACCTGGTGTCTTCATTTTCACAGCACGTTACGCACTGTTTAAAAAATGTAACGAGTCCAGATAGATACTGTAGTTCAGATAAATTTACATCTCCCACGCCAACATAAATACTGTTTATTATTGTTAAACTGTTATATTTTCAGAGTCAGAGTCAGAGTCAGAGAGAATTTATTGTCATTTGCACCGCATGTAGTACATGTGTTGAAAACGAGATTATGTACACAGGGTCCCAGTTACATCCAACAACAAATGCAAGAGAAAAACAATAATAACATCTAGGATTAACTAAGAGAGACATCACATCAGCTAGTAATACACTAAGCCCTAATGTAGTAGAAAAACATCATTATAAACAGCAGCACGAACATGAGCAGATGGTCACAGATGAACGCAGCAACAAGAAACAGATCAGTATCAGTATGATGTGACATTTTGCAGTGTTTATTCTTATTATTTATTTATTCATGAGTCTGACAGCCTCAGGGTAGAAGCTGTTCCTCAGTCTAGTGGTTCTACATTTGATGCTCCTCAACCTCCGTCCCGAGGGGAGTGGTGCAAAGAGTGAGTGTGCTGGGTGAGTGAGGTCTTTCATGATGCAGGTGGCTCTTTTTCTGCATCTGGAGGTGTAAATGTCTGTGATGGTGGGGAGACTGACTCCCACAGACTTCTGTGCAGCCTTCACCACTCTCTGCAGAGCTTTTCTCTCTGCAACTGTGCAGCCTCCATGCCACACGTTGATGCTGGAGCACAGGACGCTCTCCACTGCACACCTGTAGAACGAGGTGAGGACTGAGCTTCTCAGACCAGCTCGTCTCAGCCGTCTGAGGAAGTAGAGTCTCTGATGACCTTTCTTGATCAGGCTGGTGGTGTTATTGCTCCAGCTGAGGTTATCATTCATGTGTACACCCAGGTATTTGTAGCTGGAGACCACCTCCACCGCAGATCCACCTATATACAGTGGGGTGTGGGTGTGTTTGTTCCTTCTGAAGTCCACAATCATCTCCTTCGTCTTCTTCACATTCATGTGAAGGTTGTTCTCTTTGCACCAGCTCTCCAGATGTTCCACCTCCTGTCTGTAGCTGGATTCATCATTATCTGTGATGCATCCCACCACAGCTGTATCATCTGCAAACTTAACAATATGACAGCCTGGATGTGTGGCTGTACAATCATATGTGAGCAGAGTGAACAGAAGAGGGCTCAGCACACATCCCTGAGGAGAGCCAGTGCTGAGGGTGATGGTGGAGGAGGAGAAGTTGTGGATCTTCACGGACTGTGGTCTGTTTGTTAAGAAGTCTAAGACCCAGTTACAAATAGAGGGGCTTAGTCCAAGTGTGGATAGTTTGTCTATCAGAGTTTGGGGGATCATGGTGTTGAAGGCAGATGTGAAGTCCACAAAGAGCAGACGCACGTATGAGTCCTTCTGATCCAGGTGGGTGAGAGCAGTGTGGACCACGGAGGAGATGGCGTCCTCTGTTGATCGGTTCTCACGGTATGCATATTGATGAGGGTCCTCGTTGATGTTGACGGCTGTCTTGATGTGGGACATGACCAGTTTCTCAAAACATTTAGCGACTATCGGGGTGAGAGCCACCGGTCTATAGTCATTCAGACCAGTCACTGTGGAGCTTTTTGGGACTGGGATGATGGTGGCGGTCTTCAGGCAGGTGGGAACTGACTCCAGTGCAAGTGAGGTGGTGAAGATGTCAGCCAGCACCTCACAGAGCTGGTCCGCACATTCCTTCAGAACTTTCCCTGGGATGTTGTCTGGACCCGTAGCTTTATGAGGGTTGATCCTTCTGAGACTGCCTCTCACTTCTGCTGCGGTCACTTTGAGGTGCTCCTCGTCTGGTGATGAGGTGAGTCTGGTGCTAGTTGGTCTGTTTGGATCATCAAAACGTGCATAAAACTTATTGAGGGCATCAGGCAGGGATGGGTCCCTGGGGCATTGTTTGCTTTTGCCCTTGTAGTCTGTTAAGCATTTGATGCCCTGCCACATGCTCCGTGGATCATGTGAGGTGAACTGTCCCTCGATCCTCTGTGCATACGCGGCTTTGGCCTTCTTTATGCCATCATCCAGTTCTCTCCTGCACTTTCTCAACTCCTCAGTATCTTTAGACTTGAATGCAGTGTCCCTGGCTGCCAGCAGGGTGCGGACATCCTTATTTAGCCAGGGTTTTTGATTGGGGTAAAATTTAACACACTTTCTTATGGATACATTTTCAGCACATGTACTGATGTAACCCAGGACTGAGGAAGCATAAAGTTCCAGGTCAACTGAACTTCCATTCGTAGCTGCCTCTTTGAAGACAGACCAGTTTGTGTTTTCAAAGCAGTCTCTTAGCATGGGGGAACTATCTTGGCGCCACGATGTGATCACTCTTTGTTCCGGCTTGTGACGTCTGAGTGGGGGGAGCTGTCTAGGGACCAATAGCAGGGAGCGATGGTCGGAAGCCCCGAGCGGTGGGCGTGGCTTCGCCGTGTACGCCCCCTTCACATTCGTGTAGACCTGGTCTAATGTCTTATTTCCTCGTGTTTCTGTGAAAACGTGCTGATTGAAGGTTGGAAGGATGGCACGTAAATCCACGTGATTGAAGTCCCCGGAAACAATGAAAAACCCCTCAGGATATTTACACTGCAGCGAGGTGAGTAACTCATGAATTTCTTCCTGGGCGTCTTTAGCATTAGCATCGGGGGGTATGTAAACATTGCTTATTATTATCGCTGAATAGTCGCGGGGGAGGTAATGTGGCCTACATCTTATTGTTAAAAGCTCCACAGCAGCTGAGCAGATCCTGCTGATAACGGCACAGTTCGTGCACCAGTCTTTGTTAACGTAAATGCAGACGCCTCCACCTCGCGTTTTCCCCGTAGTCTCGATGCACCGGTCCGTTCTGAAAAATAGTTTATTATCCAACTCGTAAACAGAGTCAGGAGTGTCTTCATTGATCCATGTTTCCGTGAGACAAAGCACCGAACATCTCCTCATCTCCTCCGACGTTGTTACTCTCAGACGAAGCAGGTCCATCTTGTTGTCGAGCGAGCGCACGTTGGACAGAAATAAAGCCGGCATCGGGGGTTTACCGGTTTTAGCGTCTGCTCGTAGTCTCGTCATGATTCCTGCTCGACAGCCACGCTTTTTCCCTCGAGAGCACCGCTTCCTTTTCTTTCCTCCGCGCATCTGCTTCCAGAAAGATGATCTAAGCAGATCCAATCTTCCGAGTTCTGATTTGAGTTCGTTGCTGATTTCAGCTGTGCCTTGTGGTAAATCCGCTCCAATTCTCAACAGCTCAGTTCGGCTATAATTCACCCGCAAAAAACGCGCAGAGTCAGGTACAAAAACATTATTAAAACTACTAAAAACTGGGGATGTTCTGGGAGCCCATGAAGCTGCTACTGGTCTGAGCGCGGCCATCTTGGATCCACTACGCAACTACGCACTATTTAAAAAATTTAACTAGTCCAGATAGATACTGTAGTTCAGATAAATTTACATCTCCCACGCCAACATAAATACTGTTTATTATTGTTAAACTGTTATATTTTGCAGCGTGACACGTGAAATGTCAGACTGTCCGCGCATGCGGGCTGCACGCATGTGGTTGACACAAAAGCTCCACGGGAGATGTTTACATTATCAGCGGGGGGTCTGCGAAAAACTTCCACCTTGAGAGCAGGGTCAGAAAAGTATCGGAGTCAAAGAGGGGGGCCAGCAGCGTCGTGTAGGCGATAAGCAAAGTCGCAAAGAGAAAGTAGCGGTTACACTCAAAATATGCGCCGTGTAAACTGGCCCTTAGTGGCCTTCATCCCTGTTCCAGGATCTTGATGGTGAGATTGTCAGGAAGCTCAGGCTCAGATCTGTACATTCCTAAAACCATTTTCTTCACAAATGTTTACTTTGAACAGTGTCTGTATGAATTATTCTTTCCCTTCTCCTTCTGGTGGTGTTTATTGGTTGTTAGCAAACAGTTTTATGAGTACAGGCACATGCATGCAGTATCAAAACCAATACTGTACTTGGTTCTTGTATCGGTGCACTCCTAAACCTTTGCAGTCTGCAATTAGTTGATGTGTGTTGGTATTGCCTATACAGGGTGCTATGGTGCTGCCCATTTCAATGTCCCTTGTTCATTTTTCAAACAAAAATACATATAGAAATGAAAATGCATTAATGAAGAATGGGCCACTTGGAAACAATGTAAAGCTTTACTTGATTACAGTGGCATAACCTTTGCCCAGACTTTGGTTTTATATTCTTTTGTGTTGTTTGTGCGGCTCAGTCGGTTCAGTGACACCTAAACAATAAGCATTCCATCTCTCTTTACTAACAGGAACTCTGAGCTGGGATCAGCCCAGGGATCTAAGAAAAAATGGGATTGGAGATTACAGCCGGAGTTATTGCCTGCCTGACTCGTGTGCTCATGCCTCACACACACAGCCCACCTGTAGCACAGCGTGCCTCCTCTTCACTGTGATTAGCTGTCATTGACTGTCTCTGTTGGCCTGCCGGATCACAGTGTAAGAAACGACAGTGATTTAACTTACTGAATGAACAGGACTTACAATAAGCCTATTAGGAGGCATTTAGATGCTCATGCTCGCTGTAAAGAAAACCCAATAGTTTTTCCATTAGTCATGTACTGTCACATATCTGAGCCATGACTCGGCGTGGGGGACTATTTGAGGAAGTTGTCTTCTGTCTGCTGACAAGTGCGTGGGTTGTCAGGGACTTATCCTGCTGAAAGGTTGTGGTTTGGAGTCTGGTTTATTGCTGCGGCTGCTGCTTTATGTGTGTTAAAGAGCAAATAGAAAAGGAACCAATAAAGAAGCACAAAGCTGTCATGCTGTCATGGGTGGATGCTGGAGACGGTGGCGGGGCTTTATGTTGCGTCTCACATAGTAAAGGACAGTTACGCAACCCTGATGCAAAGCAGAAAATTGTAAAAGCACCCTGGGAGAGTTGACACTTGTTGGTGCTCAGTGGGGTGCGAGCCTTGAACGCGATGTTCCGGCCAACGCAATCCTAAAACATCAGCTCTGTTTGCTATCTGGCTGCAAGCTGTTAGGAACATTTCATTCCTGTTTAAAAGCAAATATTTCCTCCTTTTCAGGCCCAAATATCTTGCTGGTGTGCACTTATAATATTTACACATGCTCCATAAACACTTAAAAGGTCTAGCATTCCATCGTGGAGCTTGTACATTGTTAGAATTTTGCTGTCTGTGACAGTTAAAGCTACAGTAATGCAGTACTTTTGAATTATTATCTACTTTAAAATTTGTTCCCACAAATATTCACAATTTTTTTTTTGTTCTCTCTCTCTCTCTCTCTCTCTCTCTCTCTCTCTCTCTCTCTCTCTCTCTCTCTCTCTGACAGACAGATTGAAATGTCCTCATGTTATATATGTTATATATATTATATATATATATATATATATATATATTATATATA
>JBBPBX010016702.1:0-14973 GCA_038048925.1 Garcialebias charrua | reverse complement strand
AGTGGCGATACAGTGTAGGCTTATTGAGAGAAAACTACAAAATGGCAGCGCCTGTCCAAAGTATTTTTTATTAACTTTTTACTGTACAGTGTCCCGTACTGACCGACTCACGTGAGTAATATTAAAGTTGACAGTCGTGTCATGTACATTTTTTTTTCTCGTGTACAATCTTATTTTTAAAAACCGCAAAAGAACAAATCTGCAAAAGTCGAACCGCGAAGTAGCGAGGGACTACTGTATTTCAACTCATGCACCACTTCCTGCTGGCTAGAGTGAGTGCTTGTACGGATTAAGAGGATGACTAAACAAAAAAATAAAGACAACTTTATTTGTAACATTACTTTAATATATTTTATGGTGAGATTTGTCTTGTTTTATTCTTTTTAAAGATCTTTAAATCTAATTTGTGTCTAAATCACTGTTTCTCTCCTAGTTGATCAACATGTGCTCCAGTGATGGCCAGCGGCTGTATGAAGCTGCGTCAACGGGCTGCCTGCTGGCTGGGGGGCCCTTGGTGGGAATACTCGGTCTTTCTTATACTACATACTTCCTGGGCCCCACAGCTCTGCTGGGATCAGCTATTTTCATCTTCTTCTACCCCACCATGGTACGACTTCTGCTCAGAGCAACTGTGACAGAGTTCAAACAACAGAACTGTGATTTTGTTCTATCTTGAACTAAAACTCAGCAATGAAAGTCAGTGAGCGAAGGAATGCTTAAGCCTTTACTTTGAAAAAACTGTTTTTACTTTTCTACAAAGACAACCAGATTGAAGATGGTTATCAGTGACAAATGTTGTTACTGACTCCTTAATTTTAAAATGAAATTTAGTTTGTAGAAGACAGTTTAGTCATCTGTTCAAAATGTTAATCCAAGACAGAAGAACACCATCCACATTTTTGAAAAGCAGCATAATTTTGGTGCTAATAATACATTTTTGGTTTTACAGCTGTTATTTTCGAACTATACAAATTACACCTGAGGCACAGCCTGACAGCCAGAGAGCCTGGTGTTGATTCAAAAAGTGTTTTTTATCACTTTGGTCCTGTGGACAGACCCGCATAACAGCTAACATTATCGTGTCTGCTTTCATTTCCTTTCCTGCCACTTATTTTGTCATCATTTCCTCCTTTTCCTGTCTGGACAGATGCTCGCATCGAAGCTGACTGCATATTTCCGCAAGAAGTGTGTGGCGGTCACTGACCGGCGCGTGAGGCTCATGAACGAGATCCTGAGCTGCATAAAGTTCATCAAGTATTACTGCTGGGAAGACGCCTTTGCACAGAACATTCACAGTGAGCGGCTGTCTTATTCCTGAATGACTTGGTGACACGAGCTTTTTATCACCTGTGGTTCATTACAAACGTGGAGCGATAATAATGTGTTTTTTTTTCCATTTGTCTGTGCTGTTGGCTAAAAAGCTCTTTAATCACTTAACGTACTGTATATTAATGAACCTTTCAGATAGGAGTCATCAGATGTACATCTACAACTAACAAACAAAATATACAACATATTTCAGCCAGTTTTAAAGATATTGGCCCTCATGCACGAAAATGTTCGTATTGTTATCCTAAATTCCTCCTACTTTTGTTCGTACGAAGCGTTCGTACGAACATGCCACGTCAGATCCAACAACGTCTTCTATCATGAGGAAACGTGTGTAAACGGGCTGCTTAAAGTTGATGGATCCCACCTGTTCTACTCACCTGCGCGTGCTCGCGGGAATGTAATTTACATAATTCCCACCCCTCAAAACACCATATAAGGCCACGCTTCCTGCCTTCTGACAGCAGGAAGTGTCCATTCATTCAAACTCGAAGTAAAAGGAGGAACTTCACGCGTTCAGAGATCTGCTCTCAGTGGCGCTGTGGCTACCCCCCACCCCCCCGCAGGTGTCGGATGGTCAAATACCTTTAATTTTAGTGTACTGTGTTACATTATAGTTTCACTTATTCAGAAGAGCTGTGGCGCACCGCTACCCCACCCCCCCGCAAGTGTCGGATGTGTTTTTCAACAGAAGCATTTTAGATTGTCTCGAAACTACTAACATCATATTAATATTGTAGTGCATATGTTTTGTGTCCCGTGGGTCGTACAGTATCAGAAATCAAGAATAAATGGTTTGATCTGAAATTGGCTTCAAACAAACATCTCGCCGCAGCACGGACAGGAGGTGGTCAGGAGGTGGTGGACAATAAATGCCACGCTGCAAGATGCCAACATGTTTTGCAGCACAAATGATGCGCGCACCTCCTGGTCAGCGCGCCTCCTGATCAGGGCGCCTCCTGATCAGCGCGCCTCCTGATCAGGGCGCCTCCTGATCAGCGCGCCTCCTGATCAGGGCGCCTCCTGATCAGCGCGCCTCCTGATCAGGGCGCCTCCTGATCAGGGCGCCTCCTGATCAGCGCGCCTCCTGATCAGCGCGCCTCCTGATCAGCGCGCCTCCTGATCAGCGCGCCTCCTGATCAGGGCGCCTCCTGATCAGCGCGCCTCCTGATCAGCGCGCCTCCTGATCAGCGCGCCTCCTGATCAGCGCGCCTCCTGATCAGCGCGCCTCCTGATCAGCGCGCCTCCTGATCAGCGCGCCTCCTGATCAGCGCGCCTCCTGATCAGCGCGCCTCCTGATCAGCGCGCCTCCTGATCAGCGCGCCTCCTGATCAGCGCGCCTCCTGATCAGCGCGCCTCCTGATCAGCGCGCCTCCTGATCAGGGCGCCTCCTGGTCGGGGCGCAACCACATTCTGCAGGTCATATTTCGGATCAGATATAATAATCTATTGCTCTGATGGTGTTTGCACAGCAGTCCAGCAATAGCATGAAAATCAGTCTTAATTCGTACTTGTTCTGCGGCGGTGTATGGGACTTTTATGTACCTGGGTGTTAGGAGCGGCTTTGATGACCAAGGGGAGCGCACGACTCACTGAAGCCTGCGCGACACACCAGACAAATTAAACTTAAAATTATAATTCTAATTCAAACAGAATAACCTATTGTCAAGAATAATTATGGTGCGTGAATATTTTAAACCCAAAATATTTTCTAAATAACGAAATATGAAGTTATTAGTGGAGAAATCCCGTCTGGATGACAGCAGACTGACGCTCCTAAATTATACGACAGGTCCGGACCACTCGTAAATTTTGTTCGTATCTGAGAAAAATCCTAGGATACGAAAACATTGTTGGATGCCACAAATGATCCTAAATCACTCGTACGCACAGTATAAGCACAAATCTGTGCGTACGAATGGTTCGTGCATGAGGGCCATTGAGCTGAAATTTGTTGTGCTAGTAACGAAGACTGGCCCCCATCATAATCTGAGCACTAACTGATTGAGTGAGATCAGTGTTTAAAACCTTGGCAGTGAGTATTGCAATCAGCTCTTTCAGTTTGTTAGCAAAATATCTCACAAACCCCTCACTGGCTACATCTCAAGGAATATTAGACATTGAGCTAAAAGCTGGTGTGATAGTAGCCGACGATCATTCACAACAAATACTCCCAAGCGCTAAAATATCACACAAGATATTGCAATGATGAGGTTGCACTTTTTTTTCTAGACTTTTAGATTATTTTCTAGATTATTGTTTTCAACGGAGTTGATTATTATTTATTTTATTTATATTTATATTTTATTGTATTTTATTTTTATATGTATTTTATTTATATCATATTAAATTTATTATATATAAGAAAGTTAATTCTCAATAGTCCAGGGGCCTCATGTACAAAGACTTGCGTGGATTTCTTACTGAAAAGTGACGTACGGTCAAATCCAGAAAAGTGTCTACGCACAAAAAAATCCAGATTTATCAAGCTGTGCGTACACCGGTATCCACGCACATTCCTTTTGTACATCACAATGAACGTGGAACTGAGCGCACGTGAGACACCTCCCCTGACACGCCTACATTTACATATGTTAAACAGATGCAAATTACTTCCTGCATGTGTGAAGGACATGTTTGTTTGATCCCTGCGCGATCAGAAATGATCTCTAGATTCAGGAAAACAATGGATTTAATATAATATGAGTGAGGACAAACATCCTAAGTAAGAATAGTAATAAACTGTGTTCATCACGCAAAGAACGAGTGATTGTGTGCCGGTATTCGTGTGCGCGCACGCTGCTGTCAGGTGCGCCACCGGCTCATTCATTCATTCTGAGTGAAAATATTAACTTTGCGCACGAGTTAATTACCATAATTACTGTAAACACAGAGGAACTTACTTGGATGTTTGCTAGAACATAGATCTTCGTTTATTTAATAGATGATATGAAGAAACGAGTCTCTGCGTCTCAGTGGAGACTTTTCATGACATGACGTGATGTTGGAGTCTCCAAAGCGCGCGCTGCAGCCTTGTGCGCAATCTGTTTGTCTGTGAAGCTTTTACTCCCATACAAGTTATAAATGGTGTACTTTCACGTGTCATTTTGGAGACATCTACAATAAACACAGATAATGACACACCTCCACTGCCGTGTAACACCGGCGAGGGTGCACGCGCGCTCAAAGCGCGACCATAACTCAGCCTTTGGGATCATATGGATGAGACCATTCCATTGAACATGAATCGGCTTTGTGTGGACTGGACTGGCACAGCCCTGATCGACCTGCCAGCTCCCTCTAAGCTCCTGTGGAACCCCAGTTTCTGCACGTGCACGCGTGATGCGCGGCCCCTGTGTTGCGCCAGTGCGCAGCAGTGGCAAACTGAAAAATGATTATTTCTGAAAACGGCTGATAAGCCATATCCTAGATCAGAGAATTATATCTGTTTATAAATAAATGCTCTGCGTGTTACACTATCTATATGCTCTAGTAAGGCTGAATGTATCCGTTCCTGTTACATTTATTTTTTGCACAACTTTGCGCGTCCATGTGGATGTACTTGTTAATCGTGTGTTTGGTGGGAATATTAATCATTTTCACATCATGAACAGTTAATAGTAATAATAATAATAATAATAATAATAATAATAATAATAATAATAATAATGAATTCAATTTATAACGCACTTTTCATTAATGAAAATCTCAAAGTGCTACAAAGTGCAACAGAATTAAATGTCGATAAAACAAATAATAAAACAGTTAAAATCAACAACAGTATCAACTCAGATCAAAAGTAGAATCATGAGGAGGAAGAGTATGCTCGGTTAAAAAGAAAGGTCTTCAAGCCGCTCTTAAAGTCAACCACAGACTGTGGGGCTTCAGTTTCTCAGAAGCACCTGTAAGTGTCGCCAAAGGAACAAGAACCACAGAAACGTGCGTACGCAAGCAGGGGAGCTGGCGTGGAAATGTACGTGGATGCGCAGATATTCACGTTCATTTCAGTTTTGATACATACGGGGTTTTGCGTGGAAAGTGACGTGCGCAATGTTTTTGTGCGCACGCACGGTTGATACATGAGGCCCCAGGTATCAAATCCGCTCATTCTCAATCAGTTCATCTGGAGTTTCTTTTTAGTAGAAACGTTTCACCCTCACTCCAGAGGGCTTCGTCAGTCAGAGTAGTCCAAAGCAAACTGAAGCTACCCCACCAATTATATATAGTTTTTATTTATTTATACATTTTATTTTATTCATTTATTCATTCATTTAAAAGAAACAGAATAAAACTTATTTCTCAAAAAGAAAAAACATTGAAAGAAAATGGTGCAGAAAGAAGAAGACAATTCTTATATCTGTCCCTTATTAGAAAAAATAAAATACTGTAAAATAACTTTAAACAAGCAACAACTTGGGCTTGAACAGCTCCAAAGTGAAAACAAAAATACTAGGCATCCTTCGCTTGGCACCATACTTTCCTAACAATTATAACTTAATCATATTTTTAAATATATAAACTGTTTTAGAAAATTTTATGTTGATATCAAGGGAATTCCACAATCATATTCCCTGAATTACAACACAGCTCCTTCACATTAGTTCTAAATTGAGGTTTTACAAACATTTCCTTTATAACTCTATACATAATTAATTAATTAATTAATTTGTTATTTATTTATTATTTCAACTTTTCAACTAGATTATTTTTTTCAAGTATTTCCAAGATTTGACCAAAATTTAACTCCTTCATTTATCAGCATAAGGGGATCTTGGTTTGAACCACTTTCATGAAAGGTGATCGACATTCCTTCAAGGACCGCTCAACCTTTCATTCTTATTTGTGATCAAAAGCTGATAATTTTCTTAATAACCTATTTTTTTGTGCTTTTATGATTTTCTGTTTTAATATACAGAAAATTGGGTCATTCTGTTTGATTAACTGTCACCTGCAAATGATATGGTGACAGGTGTGAGAAAAGGGCAAAATCTCCATAAATCCATTGTCTTCAAGGTTAATTCTCAGTGTTTCGGGCCTTATGACACCAAATTTCTGTCAGAGCTGTTCTTCTTATCTCTGAAGCAGTGGCCTTTTTTATATGAACGCCACCGTTGTAGGTAAGGATCTTTTTTTTCTGCTTTTAATCATTCTCCAAATGAATCAGGTGGGACTCAGTTCTACTGCTGTTCTGTGATTAGCCATTACAGTGATAAATAATTGGTATTCTGTTTAATTATCAATGAGCCTGAAGGGTTAGAAAACCATTCCTTTCAATTAGTATCACTATTACATGGCTGATCAGAGTTTTTGCCCAGAATGTATTCTTTGTAGTTCTCACAGCAGCTATCTACAGGGAATCCATATGGGAGGCGGGAGCGCTCATATTTCATATACTGGGCTGTTGAGGCTTAAGAAGCTCGAGATGCTTTTTGTTCCTGTTTGCACCCAGTGCGCTGAGTTAACAAAGCAGCCAGCACATGCATTTAAAAGACACAAACGCATTTAAAGGGGTTACCGGTAGTATTTGGGCATCGAGCTTGGAGTTAGCTCAGCAGGTTTTAAAGCCTCTTTCAGGAGGGTGTCCCTCTCTTGTGTCTGTTTTTCTATGCACACATCTCCTAATGGCTCAAACCTTGCTTTAGTTTTTATTTTCCCCTTTTTTTCATCTAGTCTTTTTTTTCATGTCGTCTCTGCAGATGTGCGATCAGATGAAAGGAGGATCCTGGAAAAAGCTGGGATTGTCCAGAGTCTCACAGTCGGAGTAGCTCCAGTTGTTGTGGTGATAGCAAGTGTGTGCACCTTTACCCTTCAGATGGCGCTGGGCTATGACCTTACTGCAGTGGAGGTATTTCAACATAGTCATCCTCTTTAAACTGTTTTTACCATGATTAAAGTGGATATAGATTAATGCAATATTTTAGACTTTTGCAGGGTTGTTTTGTTAAAATAATAATAAGCAATATCTTAACTGTTGTAGATGGCACTTTGAACAGCGTTTGCTTGAAAAACTGGTTTTAATTTGGCAGAAACATTATAGTATTGCTTCTATCGATGTGCAGACGGCTACTTTGAATGGGACCAAGGCTAAAGTTGTTTACAGCCATCTTAAAGCAAATTCAGTCTCAAATATTTCTTAGTGTTACTTTTCGATTTGTTATAAAAAATGTTTTTTACATGCAATTTTACTTGCAATTGAAAAATAAGCAGCTAATATAACACTTTTGATACAGTACTGAGATTCGAGAATAAAATTGTTTTAAGACATCAGCAATCTATGTTGGTCTTGATCACATTTAGATTAGCTGTTCTCTTGTCAGGCTGACCAGAATGAAACATTTTTCAAATACTGTAGCTATCTATAGTAGGTAAGATATCATTTGTTCACAGCCTTTTAGCAGAACCCCACTTCAAAATATCTGAATGTCAAGTATTAGATTGTTTATTAGTAATTTTGACTACCGTACTTGCTGCCGTACACGTCACTTTGCCGTATAAGTCGTATCTGGTACGCATCACCACTGACCACCCGGAAACATGAGCCTGTGTTGTGCCAAAAATCGATTGGCTGCCAAATGGTGGCCACGGGAGCATGCATGTGAGAACTTTAACAAGAATTTAACGAGATTAATATTTAGAAACAATTGTTGATTTGCTCTAAATTATAGTAAAGGCGTGTCTCAATTTATTTAATGGTAAAATTAGCTGCATTTCAAAAGCTTATTCACGGCTGAGGGAGCACGCAGAGGTAGGACTCGCTGTGCATTTCTTTGAAATTTAACAAGATAAGCACCTAAAAACAGTTATTTGTTTGCTCAACATTATAGTAAAGGTGTGTCTTAATTGAACTTTTCCTTATAAATGTACTTTAATGGTCAAGTCAGCTGCATTTTACCTGAGCAGCACGGCGACATGCAGCTGATTTGACGTTTGCTCCAGTAGTTCCGGAGTGAGACAAAGGTGGCTTGGTATGGCAAGCCAAATGTGTAATTAATAGCCACTTTTACCTATTAATGACACACTTGGCTTTCCATATTACCGGTACTTGAGCGCCCTCTAGCGGCTGAAAATGGTAGTGTTAAATATTTTCCAGGTCAGAATGAATGAAATTGTCAGATCTCAGCCAAAACTTGGATTATAAATATGGGGAAAATAAATAAATAAGTTGCTTCACTGTACAAGTGGCGCATGCCAATTTATGCAAAAAAGGTGTGACTTATACAGCGAAAAGTATGGTAAAGTATCTATCCACTAAATTACGGTAGTATTTCCCAAACATTTTAGCTTACGAAACAAAAAAAATAACTGTGTTGAAGACTTGTGACACCAAAATATCACTGGATACACACATTGGGTTCCAAACCCCAATCTGAGAACCACTGAGCAAAATTACAGTTTAATAAATCTCTTTTTTTTTTTTTCATTCAACCTTTATTTAGGCAGGTTAATCCCATTGAGCCTCGAGGACTAATTTACAAGAGAGACATGGCTACAACAGCAACAGTAGATTTTCCTTGGACAATCAACAATAGACAATCATAAGAGAGGCATACAGATTTATTTTTTTTACACTAGTTAAAACAAATATATCAAATTAGCAAAACAGACAGATTATAAGGCAGATGTAGAAAATAAAAAACAGGAACATGTCTGCATTGGTTTTTGCCAGGATTCCAACAGATTCTTAAAGCCATTTAAAGAAAAATCTCTTAAAATTATCCTTTAGATTAAATAAATGAATATTTGTTTCATGTTCTCCTTGTTTTGAAGTTCATTTGACACAAATACGAGTGGTTTTAAAGTCATAAACTCAAAGAAAAAAAACCCCTAGCAAATAACTTTCTCCCTCTCTGCACATCCCACACCAGGCTTTCACAGTAGTTGCTGTTTTCAACTCCATGACATTTGCCCTGAAAGTTACACCACTGGCTGTGAGGTCGCTGTCAGAAGGGGCTGTTGCAGTTAAAAGATTTCAGGTGAGAAAGACCATACTGGGTTGATAAATGCCATTTTAAATATCCACATTTAATGTAATTTAAGACAGCTACCGTATTTGTTTTCAGTGTTTTGACACACTACAGATTTGTAACATTTTATTTCACATTATCTGTCGTGTTAAATTAACTTAGCTTTTTATAGGTCAACAGACTAAAATAGACTCTGAATGTGAATACAGTATGAGAATTGGCAAGCAGGTTTTAGCCCGCTCAGAGCAAATAAAAAGGGGATCCTGTTGTTAAAGACCTTTCCACCCACACCACACACTGACATTTTTGATCTTCAGTTTCCCAACACATGCTAAAAAGTCACATGCTGGTGGGAGAAGTTTCACAGAGCCAGCCAGGGTTAAGTAAGCATGAATTTCTGCCAAGGATGTACCAAAAGACTTGAGCGCTTCTGGAATAGAACACATGCGCCGAATAATAAGATACAGCTGAGCTTAAGAAGAGGCCAGACTGTACTTTAAGACTTAGGCTCTCTAATTCAGTCATCTGCGCTGGCAGAATGTCATTACATAACGTCAAGCATGTTAAACCACACTTTCAGATGTAGCTGGATTGATTTCAGTCATCCACGGAAGAAAGTCTGCAATGAACCTTTATTTTGTGAACACTGCTTTTGAGGAATTTTTTTTAAATTTATTTTATCACATTGTGCTGTCAAAATTAAATGTTGCATACTCCATCCCGCCTGACTCCACAGAGGCTCTTTATGATGGACGATAGAGAGGTGATTTTATTCAAAACCGAGGATCCAAATAATGCCGTGGAGTTTCAAGACGCCACACTGGCCTGGGAGAAGGCTCGCTCCCCGCCTGCAAAGTCAAATCCGCCTCCCAAGAAGCACGGAGGGATAAAACGTGTGCTACGCAGAGAGAAGCTGAGCCTGTACATTTCCACGGAAAACGGCAAGGAAAACAAAGCAGGCCCCAATGTGCAAAGCCTTCTTACGAACATGGAGCAGGAGAGCCCACAAAGCACCATCTCCTCCACTCAAAGCATCCGACCGCCACTGCACAAGACCCTGCATCGCATTAATCTACGAATCAAGAGGGTAACGCAAACAATATATGCAAAGTTAAACATTTAAAGAAACCTTAACCTGCATCGTGTAATGTCTCTTTTAAGGGTTCTCTGGTTGGAGTCTGTGGAGGTGTCGGGAGTGGAAAGAGCTCTCTTCTGTCTGCTTTACTTGGACAGGTCAGAATCGGTTCATCCATATGCTCCGTTTGATTTTCTTTTTGAAACATCAAGTGCAGCTTTTCTTACATTGTCCACACACTGAATCATACACCTGCGTCATGAAGGACCGCACTCACTCTGCACACACACTTTTTGCCCTGCTCCCCTCAGGCAGGAGGTTGAGGAGTATTTAGTGTGGAAACACTAGACTGAGGAACAGCTTCTACCCTGAAGCTGTTAGACTCATAAATCCCTAACCAGGATAATCACTGTAAGGAAAAATAAAAATAAATCACTGTAATGCCACTTTAATTGGTGAAATGTGACTTATCTGTGCTGCTGATTATCTCATGCTGCTGATTATCTTATGCTGCTGATTATCTTATGCTGCTGATTATCTCATGCTGCTGATCATCTTATGCTGCTGATTTTCTTATGCTGCTGATTATCTTATGCTGTTGATTATCTCACACTGCTAATTATCTTATGCTGCTGATTATCTTATGCTGTTGATTATCTCACACTGCTGATTATCTTATGCTGCTGATTATCTTATGCTGCTGATTATCTTATGCTGCTGATTATCTTATGCTGCTGATTATCTTATGCTGCTGATCATCTTATCTTATGCTGCTGATTATCTTATGCTGCTGATTATCTTATGCTGCTGATTATCTCATGCTGCTGATCATCTTATGCTGCTGATTTTCTTATGCTGCTGATTATCTTATGCTGTTGATTATCTCACACTGCTGATTATCTTATGCTGCTGATTATCTTATGCTGTTGATTATCTCACACTACTGATTATCTTATGCTGCTGATTATCTTATGCTGTTGATTATCTCACACTGCTGATTATCTTATGCTACTGATCATCTTATGCTGCTGATTTTCTTATGCTGCTGATTATCTTATGCTGTTGATTATCTCACACTGCTGATTATCTTATGCTGCTGATTATCTTATGCTGTTGATTATCTCACACTGCTGATTATCTTATGCTGCTGATTATCTTATGCTGCTGATTATCTTATGCTGTTGATTATCTCACACTGCTGATTATCTTATGCTGCTGATTATCTTATGCTGCTGATTATCTTATGCTGTTGATTATCTCACACTGCTGATTATCTTATGCTGCTGATTATCTCATGCTGCTGATTATCTTATGCTGCTGATTATCTTATGCTGCTGATTATCTCACACTGCTGATTATCTTATGCTGCTGATTATCTTATGCTGTTGATTATCTCACACTACTGATTATCTTATGCTGCTGATTATCTTATGCTGTTGATTATCTCACACTGCTGATTATCTTATGCTACTGATCATCTTATGCTGCTGATTTTCTTATGCTGCTGATTATCTTATGCTGTTGATTATCTCACACTGCTGATTATCTTATGCTGCTGATTATCTTATGCTGTTGATTATCTCACACTGCTGATTATCTTATGCTGCTGATTATCTTATGCTGCTGATTATCTTATGCTGTTGATTATCTCACACTGCTGATTATCTTATGCTGCTGATTATCTTATGCTGCTGATTATCTTATGCTGTTGATTATCTCACACTGCTGATTATCTTATGCTGCTGATTATCTTATGCTGCTGATTATCTTATGCTGCTGATTATCTCATACTGCTGATTATCTTATGCTGCTGATTATCTTATGCTGCTGATTATCTTATGCTGCTGATTATCTCACACTGCTGATTATCTTATGCTGCTGATTATCTTATGCTGCTGATTATCTTATGCTGCTGATTATCTCATGCTGCTGATTATCTTATGCTGCTGATTATCTTATGCTGCTGATTATCTTATGCTGCTGATTATCTTATGCTGCTGATTATCTCATGCTGCTGATTATCTTATGCTGCTGATTATCTTATGCTGCTGATTATCTCACACTGCTGATTATCTTATGCTGCTGATTATCTTATGCTGCTGATTATCTTATGCTGCTGATTATCTTATGCTGCTGATTATCTCACGCTGCTGATTATCTTATGCTGCTGATTATCTCATGCTGCTGATTACCTTATGCTGTTGATTATCTCACACTGCTGATTATCTCATGCTGCTGATTTTCTTATGCTGCTGATTATCTCATGCTACTGATTTTCTTATGCGTGCTGATTATCTTATGCTGTTGATTATCTCACACTGCTGATTATCTTATGCTGCTGATTATCTTATGCTGCTGATTATCTCACACTGCTGATTATCTTATGCTGCTGATTATCTCATGCTGCTGATTATCTCATGCTGTTGATTATCTCACACTACTGATTTTCTTATGCGTGCTGATTATCTTATGCTGCTCATTATCTCACACTGCTGATTATCTTATGCTGCTGATTATCTCACACTGCTGATTATCTTATGCTGCTGATTATCTCATGCTGTTGATTATCTTATGCTGCTGATTATCTTATGCTGCTGATTATCTCACACTGCTGATTTTCTTATGCGTGCTGATTATCTTATGCTGTTGATTTTCTTATGCTGCTGATTATCTTATGCTGTTGATTATCTCACACTGCTGATTATCTTATGCTGCTGATTATCTTATGCTGCTGATTATCTCACACTGCTGATTATCTTATGCTGCTGATTATCTCATGCTGCTAATTATCTTATGCTGTTGATTATCTCACACTGCTGATTTTCTTATGCGTGCTGATTATCTCATGCTACTGATTTTCTTATGCTGTTGATTTTCTTATGCGTGCTGATTATCTTATGCTGTTGATTATCTCACACTGCTGATTTTCTTATGCTGCTGATTATCTTATGCTGCTGATTATCTCACACTGCTGATTATCTTATGCTGTTGATTTTCTTATGCGTGCTGATTATCTTATGCTGTTGATTATCTCACACTGCTGATTTTCTTATGCGTGCTGATTATCTTATGCTGTTGATTTTCTTATGCTGCTGATTATCTCACGCTGCTGATTATCTTATGCTGCTGATTATCTTATGCTGCTGATTATCTTATGCTGCTGATTATCTCACACTGCTGATTATCTTATGCTGCTGATTATCTCACACTGCTGATTATCTTATGCTGCTGATTATCTCATGCTGCTGATTATCTCACACTGCTGATTATCTTATGCTGTTGATTTTCTTATGCATGCTGATTATCTTATGCTGTTGATTATCTCACACTGCTGATTTTCTTATGCGTGCTGATTATCTTATGCTGTTGATTTTCTTATGCTGCTGATTATCTCACGCTGCTGATTATCTTATGCTGCTGATTATCTTATGCTGCTGATTATCTCACACTGCTGATTATCTTATGCTGCTGATTATCTTATGCTGCTGATTATCTCATGCTGCTGATTATTTTATGCTGCTCTCATGCTGCTGATTATCTCATGCTGCTGTATTCATTCATACCCATCTGCTCACCACTGACTCATGTTCGGGCTGCTGTTGTTATGCAGTATTGTTTTAGATTATTAGCGTTTAGCGTATATCTTAGATCCTTATTTACTGTTTCTTCTTATACTTTGACATTTTGGGTGTAACTGGGACCCTGTGTACATAATTTTGTTCCACCTCATGTACCACATGTGATGGAAATGACAATAAAATTGACTTGAACTTGAATACAAAGTGTGCAAGTTTGTAATATTCTGTTTGCATCCATCTTTGTACTTTTGTGTTGCAGATGACTCTTGTAGAAGGTAAAGTGGCTGCAAGTGGTGGCTTTGCTTACGTGTCCCAACATGCCTGGATCCTTAATGACTCATTAAAGGAGAACATCCTGTTTAAAAATGTTTATGACTCAGACAAGTAAGATCACCGTTTTTTTTTTTTTTTTTTGATAACACTAAAAAAATCATACAACATCACGTCACATAACAGTGGTTATTTACAGGATTTTGTTTGTTTGTTTTGTTGTTTTCCTCAATAGATACAATGCTGTGCTGGAAGCATGCTGCCTTCTCCCAGATCTCGCTGAGCTTCCATATGGAGACATGACGGAGGTTTGTGGATTTTTATCAGTTACAAACTGTGACAGCTGCAAGCTTTGATTTCTCAAAAAGCATCAAGCACTCGTTTGTTTGTCTAGATTGGGGAAAGGGGTGCCAACCTGAGTGGAGGGCAGCGTCAGAGAGTGAGCCTGGCTCGTGCACTCTACAGCGAGCGGCCGATACTTCTCTTGGACGACCCGCTCAGTGCTGTTGATGCTTGTGTGGGTTCCCATATCTTCAATAGAGCTATTCGAGGGGCAGCTAGGGGGAAGACGGTGCTCTTTGTAACACACCAGCTGCAGGTAAGGACTGTCAGTTAAATGTCTAACATGAGAGTACAGTAGTCCCTCATTTATCGCGGGGTATCCGTACCCTGAAGACCCACGATAAGTGAAAAACTGCGAAGTAGGAATAGTAGTTCAAGTAGTAGTTTATTTTTATTTATATATATATATATATTT
>JBBPBX010016701.1:32958-47785 GCA_038048925.1 Garcialebias charrua | reverse complement strand
ATATATATATATTTTTTTTTTTTTTTTTTTGTGTTTAAATGTTCTTAATTTCATGTGTACATCACTTTGTTGCAGCTCTGGTTGTTTTAAAGGCTTTATAAATAATAATTATGATAAAAAAGATCATTTCTGATCATTTTTGAGCAATTTTTGAGCAATTTTGGGAAACAGGAAGTAGGTCTTCAGTTTACACGGTCACAAATTAATGTAGAACACCGGACGCTATTTAAGGTTCAGTCACTGGGGTCTCCGGTCACAAATTAATGTAGAACACCGGACCGGACGCCATCTTAGGTTAGCTGCCGAGAGCTGGACGAAGACTGGTGACCAGGATGGCTTCATATGGATTAATTACTAGCTGGAAACGTCTCTGTGAACTTTGTGGATGTCTCAGGCAGGAGCGGATTTATCGCCGATCGTGCCAGGCCGCCGTGCGAACACCTCCGGCCGGCCTGGCTACACCTCCGGCCTGGCTAGCTCCAGAGCTAACACTGGAGCTAACACGGGAGCCGGCCTTTTGAACACTGGTGACCAGGATCGCATCATGTGGATTAATTACTAGCTGGAATAGCTCTGTGGACGTCTCAGGCTGGAGCAGCGGCTGGAGCAGGAGCTGCAGATTGATCGCGCCGCCGCTCCAACACTAGCTCATGGCTTGGCTAGCAGAAGCTAGCCAGCTAGCTAACACAGGCCTGGAGCAGCTGCGGTGGCGCGCTGCTCGGCCCGACAACAATCAACGCATGGCAACCTAAGATGTCGGCTTTGACCATCTCAAAGTAAGAAAATATATTTTTATTTATTCTGTAAATGTGAATAGCAATGTTTAACATTACAGTACACTACTTTACATGCTTAAATGTGTGCGCGCGCTCCGTTAGCATGATAAATAAAGGTTGAATGAATGAATGAATGAATAATTTTTTTTTTTAAATATAATTTTCACCCCCTACCTACGAACGGATCGAGCTGCGAACCGTTCTCAGGTCCCGATCTCGTTCGTAACACGGGGGTTCCCTGTATTCTGTCCATTCAGGAAGCACTTGATAATACATTTTTTTCCAACTAGCTCCCTTACAGTTTGATCTTTAACAGAAGCTCTGATAGTTTTGGGTTCAGATTTTTCACGTAGCTGCCTGACTTGTTTAACACCTAAACATGAGTGTGACTTACAGTCAATTTTGTGAACAGGCCAATGCATTTTCTGACATGTTTTTGAGCAATAAAGAGCAGTTTTACAACTCCAGCAACATTTTAATTCCCTCTTCACTTTCTTTTTTCCACAGTTTACACAAAAATGGGACTTGTAGTTAACTCTGGTTGCCCCACGCCCCACGGAGGCAACCCGACTTAGTTTAAAGGTCCCCTATATGTTGAAGGAGCTGCTCTGTCTGCTCTACATCCTGCCCTGAAGTGCTCAGTACTTCCACATCTGAAGCAATGCTGACAATGTTCCTCATTGGCTTGGGTACAAGCAAAGCATCTGGGTTGTTGGCGTGGTCTTTGGTAATATTGTTGTGGAGCAAACCTTTGTTGAAATTGTGCAGTCCCTCTCATCTGTCCTGGACCATACAGGGGTCTGTACTCCTGCAGCAATTCTGGGTGCTGTTGAGGATAAACTGGCATCATGGGTGACATGAATCTGAAGGACTGTTCTGTAGGTGAGAACACTGGACTTGCGGCAAACACTTGTTCTGAACTTTGTGGGGGTTGCTTTGGCTGTGTATTAGTGTTTTTTTGGATTGTTTCCCTGATTTGGAACACTTCAGCTCTCAGATCCTTTAACAACACCATGTCAGAGCGCATTTCTTTGATCTCAGATAACACATCAGGGGACATCTGAGATCGGCTTTGCTGGGTTGGAGTTTTTGTTTCTCTGGCCGGCTCACCAGACTGGACAGTACTGACACTGGTTGACCTTTGTGGGACAGCGTGCTTCTTTTTGTCCTGCCTCTCCTTTTCATTTGTACAAGCAATATTCACTTTCTCCAGCAGCAGTTCATCGGGTGCGCCAGGCTTTGTGAGGTAAGGCTGTAGATCACTCTTGATGTTGTCATTCTGTAAACCTGTCAAGATGGTATGCATAAACAGATTCTGGACAAGAGCAGGTTCATATTTTAAAGCTGACTCTGCTTCCTGAGAGGCAAACAGAATTTTCTGCCTCAGGTCCATAGCCCTGATTAAGAAATTCTGAGGAGACTCTTTGCTGCCCTGAACCTCAGAGGTTAGCTGCTTGTATAAATCTGTGGCACCTCTCTCCTGGTAATGAGACCTTAAGATTCTACGCAGAGCAGGTAAGGTAAGGGTCTCTTTTCCCTCCAAGTAGCTCCGTAATTGTAGGCCGGGTGTTATAGCACGGATCACAGCATCAATAATATCTGTCTCTGAATAGCCTTTGGTAAGCCCACTTTCAATCTGTCTTGCCAGGCTAGAGAATGTCAACCGATCCTTCTGGCCTGGCTCTCCTATCTGTCCAAGAATCTTGAAATCTTTGCGCCACATTGGATTTTCTGAAAATGTTGGAGTCACATTTATCTGTGAAACCTGTGGGCAAGAGAACGTTTTTCTGTCCATTACACCCCGGGCCTCTTTTTCTTTCTGTTGTAGCGACAATCTGAGTGCTTCTATTTCTTTTTGAAGCCTTTCCTGGTCATCAGATTGATTTTCTACTCTGGGTGACTCTTTAATGGACTTTACTTTATTTATTGTGTCCCAGATGCTGAGATATTCTGACATGCCTTCATCTTCAAGGCTAGCCAGTTGCTCCCGCTCAAGATATTTGATGACATATGAAATTAGATGACTGCGTGTTTTACTAGTCAAAAGTTCTCCTCCAGGTGCTGAGTGCTGCAGTGTGATGCATACTTCGATCAGCTGTTCAAATGTCAAGTTATACAATGCTCCTTTTATCTCCAGCTGAAGATTTTCCAGTTCCGACTCCATTTTTATATTTTGGAATTTCAGAAACAATAGAATGGGGTCCAACCGCCTTCAGTTGATTGGTGTTGATCTCTAGTGGTCAGTGCACACTTCAGGATACAAACTGTCAACTGCTGGTTGAAGACCTCCACGTTGTTTTCTGCAAACTTGGGTTGTTTTGGGATGCTCAGCAGGAGGGTTCCACAGGAATCTTGGGGATGGTCCTCTCGCCAAACGATCGCAGCGATGCCTCCAAATGTTGGCCCTTACTGTCAGAAGTAAATTAATAAAGAGAAAAATAGGAATATCAAAATGATGAAGAACAGTACATTACTTGTACTTCATAAAAATTACAATTATCCTCATTTATCAACCAACTGCCGAACAGAAGAGGTTGCTAACGGCTTATTAACGTTAGCAACAGAGCTAAGTAGCTAGCCAAACACTCTTCACACATTACATTAAAACAAGATAACTAATATGTGACACAAAACTAACTAAACATATACAAACTCGCACATACAGGGCTAGCATTCACTCATATCATTTTCCTGAAAGTTTAATCTAACTTCTTACCTTATAAAAAAGGACAATTATAAGAAAAGAGATGACTAGTTGAAACCAGTGCGTCTTTACTTACTGTTGTATTAAATGTAAAGAGCGCACGAGTCCCTCTAGTGGACTCTTTTGACTATTGCGCCAACGCACCATTCTTTCAAAGGCCCCACTACATTCCATGCACACACCAAATCAAGCTAAATTAATGCAGATAATCAAACAATTGGATCTAATATGAACACGGCCAAATGAATATCATACCCTGTAACACAAGCACCCTGCGGATGTTGGATGTTGTCTACCATGGTGCTCTAAGATTCATAACTGGCTGTGATTATCGTACCCACCACTGCACCCTGTATTCACTGATTAACTGGACATCATTAACCTCACGCAGACTCTTCCACTGGTACATTTTCATCTTTAAATCACTTCTCGGTCTGCTGCCCTCATGCATCTCCTCCTACATGTCTTTACGTGAGTGTAGCTACAGTGTGCACTCTCAGGACATACAGTATTTTCTGGTGTATAGGTCGCACCTGTGTATAGGTCGCACTGTCCCATTATCACCAATAGATTGGTAAAATCCCTAGATAGGTCGCACTGGTTTATAGGTCGCACCTACGTTTAGCTCTGCTGCAAATGTCTGCCACAGGAGCGCACAGCAAGGCTTTAAAGAAGATTAACACTTAAAAACAATTATTTGTTTGATAAAAATTATAGCAAATATATGTCTGAGCTGAACTTTTCCTTAATAGCTTAAGAGCACCTGTCAGTGACTGAGCACCTGTCAGTGACTGAGCACCTGTCAGTGACTGAGCACCTGTCAGTGACTGAGCACCTGTCAGTGACTGAGCACCTGTGGAGGAAGTGGACGCGGGCACACCTTGGCTGCCGCTGCTCCTCGTACTTTTTGCTTTTTGAAGCCTTTTTTATTACTTTCTGCTGTTTTTTTCACCGAGCCTTGTTGGACATTTCTACCTTTCTCGACTGCAGAGTGCGACAGGCGTAAGCCTGTGTACAGCACCTGTACAAGCGGACGCGGACATTTCTACCTTTCTTTGAACTTTTCTACCTTTCTTGAACGCAGAGTGCGGCAGGCGCAAGCCTGTGTACAGCACCTGTGTGAATCGGACACGGACATTTCTACCTTTCTGTGATTAAGTTTTGTGTTTTAGTTAGTTAGTTTTAGAGCAACTGTCTTTTCTGACTGCGTTGTGGATCTGCAAACATTATAAGTTGCCGGTCAAAGCAGATGACCGCTTGTCCTGAGCCTGGGTCTGCTAGAGGTTTCTTCCTTCTAAAAGGGAGTTTTTCCTTTCCACTGATGCCATTGTGCTTGCTCAGGATGGGAGATCGTGGCGAAGCCAAGATTTGACTTGTTTGCTGGAGTCATTAGATAGAAAACTTTACTAGTCTAACCGTAATTTTAATAATAGTAGGGGCTGCTAGCTCCCGCTAGCTTCAACACAAATTTAGCTTCGAGTATCACGTAGCTGCACTTATTGTTCGCTTACCTGCTGCCTCTCTCAACTTCCTGTGTCCTCTGGACTGTTCTGGACTCTCTCCTGTACTCCTTCAAGGTAATGCTCGTTCGAGTTACATCTCTTTGCTTCTTGTATATCTTTCTCGGAGCCGTGGGCCTGCTGCTAGCGGCTAGCTCTGTGCTAGCCTCCTCCGGCTCGTGGATGTTGACTTACTCCGCTTCGCAGTTGTTTGAACTTAACAACTGCTCCATTCCTCTTTCTATTTCCACCATCAAACAACTGGGACTTCTGCGTAGACCTCGTTACATCCATAGAAGCTCTCGAAAGAAAACTGTTTATTCTCAAACGAACTCTGATTCGATTAGTGCTGTCTGGACTGAGAGACGTGTCGCACCTCGATGGCGTCATCAGAACGCTGCGTCTGTAGGCCTTTGTAGTCCTCTGCGCACGAAGTGGCGAGGAAAACGTGGAGTGGACTTCAGTCTGCTTAAACCGGTTCAAAAAGCTCCTATTCCAACTGGTATTAAATTAGAACTTTTCAATGTGCAGTCACTTTCCAACAAGTCATGTTTAATTCATGATCACATTCTGGAGAAGGACTTGGACCTCATGTGTCTTACAGAGACGTGGCACCAACCAGAGGTGTTCAGTTCTCTGAATGAGGCGTGTCCCTCTGGATACAGTTATCTGCAGAGAGCCCGCAGCACTGGCCGTGGTGGTGGTCTGGCAGTAATTTATCGCAGTAATTTAAAATTGTCTCATCTGTCTTCTCAGGACTTTTCCTCTTTTGAATGTCTGGCTTTCAGCTTCAAAGCCCCACTCCTGATGAATGTTATATTAATTTATAGACCTCCCAAACCGCATGTTTCATTTAACTCAGAGATGCATGACCTCCTCACCTTTTTCTGCACCTCCCCTGTGAAGACTATTTTTCTTGGCGACTTAAATATCCACGTGGACAATTCTTCTTCACCTCTGGCAACAGATTTTAAGTCTCTTCTGGACTCTCTTAATCTCACTCAACATGTTGACGCCCCTACGCACAGCAGGGGGCATACTCTGGATTTGGTGATTACAGACACTGTACTCATTAATAACTTATCTGTATATGACCTGGGTGTCTCAGACCACAGGGTCATCTCCCTGGAAGTGCCTTCATCTTCGCCTGCTTCAAATCCAAAACGACCCATCCAGTTCCGTGACCTTAAAAACATCTCCCTTGATGTTTTGTCTGCTGATCTTCACACACTGACCGCTGTCAATCATCCTTCTGCAGATGACTCTGTGGATTACTACAACCAATCTCTTCGGGAGCTCCTGGACCTACACGCCCCCTTAAAGACAAGACTGGTGTCTTTCTCGCGCTCAGCTCCTTGGTACACTGATGAGCTGCGCAAGATGAAGGCAACTGGCCGTGCTATTGAGAGACGTGTAAAATCATCTGGTCTGTCTGTGCATAAGCAGGCATATAAAGAACATCAGAAAGCATACGCCTATTCTCTTAAAGAAGCACGCTCCAAATATTATTCTAACATCATCAACACCTGCCCTGGAAACTCTAAACAGCTCTTCTCCACAATCACTCGTCTGCTTAATCCCATTAAGCAAACTCTTGAGGACTCTGCTCAAAAATGTGACCTGTTTCTTTCATCTTTTAAAACCAAAGTTGACACTATCAGATCTCAGCTCCACAACCTCCCCGTTCTCAGTGTGCCACCCACCCGTCTGCATTCTGGGACCCTAAACAGCTTTGACGAAGTTGTTCAGAGTGAGGTGGAGGCCATCATCAAGAAAATGAAGCCTTCATCCTGCGCCCTGGATCCTTTCCCCTCGTCTCTCATAAAAACCAATCATTCTGCAATAGGCCCACTTATCACTCAAATAATAAATCAGTCTCTACAATCTGGTCATGTTCCACTGCCTCTAAAAACCGCCATCATTAGGCCTCTTCTGAAAAAATCTAATTTGGATCCCGACATTTTTTCTAATTACCGCCCAATTTCACACCTCCCTTTTCTGTCTAAAGTGCTGGAAAAAGCTGTTGCTGCTCAGCTGCAGGATCACTTACAACAACACTCCCTGTATGAGAAGTTCCAGTCTGGATTCAGAGCAGCTCACAGTACAGAGACTGCATTGCTGAGGGTTACCAATGATGTCCTCTTGGCTGCTGACACTGGCTCTCCCTCCATCCTTGTCCTCCTTGACCTCACTGCAGCCTTCGACACTGTGGACCATAGTATCCTCCTCCACCGTCTTCATGTGGAGGTCGGTCTCTGCGACACAGTCCTGGACTGGTTCAAATCTTTCCTCTCCAATAGGCTGGAATGTGTTAGTCTTGGCAACGCCACGTCCCAGACAGTTTGTGTCTCCTGTGGTGTCCCTCAGGGGTCGGTTCTGGGGCCCCTGCTGTTTTCCCTTTACATGCTGCCTTTAGGTCAAATTATTAATCAGTTCAACATTTCTTTTCACTGTTATGCCGACGATACACAGCTTTACATCAGGACTGGAGCATCCTCATCTTCCACCTTGTCATCTCCATCTTCACTCACTGCCCTCTCTGCCTGCCTGGAGGCAATTAGGGCATGGATGAATCAGAACTTTCTTCAATTAAACTGCTCCAAGACTGAGGCCATACTGATTGGCACCCCTCACCAGGTACAAACATCTCCTATAACAAGACTTTCCTTTTCTGGACAAGACATCCCCCTCTCCACCTCTGTTACTAATCTTGGAATAAAAATGGACTCCAATCTTACATTTGAAAATCACATTAAGCATCTGTTTAAAACTTGCTTCTTCCATCTTCGAAACATCTCCAGACTTCGCCCATCCCTAACTTTTTCCGATGCTGAGAAGCTCGTCCATGCTTTTGTCTCCTCCAGGCTCGACTACTGCAACTCCCTGTTTATTGGAATCCCTGGCAAAAACCTTCAGAAACTTCAATATATTCAAAACAGTGCAGCAAGGATCTTGTTGAGAGTTCGTAAATTTGAACATATTACGCCCATTCTCCATAACCTTCATTGGCTTCCTGTCGCCTACAGAATTCAGTACAAAACTGCTCTCATTACACATCAATGCTTACACGGAACTTCACCAGATTATCTGAAGGATATTCTCATTCCATACTCATCCACCCGTTCGCTGCGGTCACAGAACAGCAATCTCCTTCACATTCCGAGAACCAAATTAAGGACCATGGGAGACCGGGCTTTCAGTGTGGCTGCCCCCCGCCTGTGGAACTCTCTTCCTGAATGTCTAAGAGCCCCACAGTCTGTGGTTGACTTTAAGAGCGACTTGAAGACCTTTCTTTTCGACCAAGCATACTCTACCTCCTCATGATTCTACTTTTGATCTTAGCTGATATTGTTATTGATTTTAATTGTTTTATTATTTGTTTTATTGTAATTTAATTCTGTTGCTCCTTGTAGCACTTTGAGATTTTCATTAATGAAAAGTGCGTTATAAATTGAATTCATTATTATTTTATTATTATTATTAATAAATGAACGTAATTGTGAAATGAGCTGGATTTAAAAATTTGTTTCACCAAAAGTGACAACAAGCCATATGTAGGTCGCACCTGAGTATAGGTCGCAGGCCTTGAAAAAACCATAAAAAGGTGCGACCTATACACCGGAAAATACGGTAATCACCTGCAGTGTTCCGTCAGTGAGGACTGAACTTGGAAAAAGGGCCTTCTCCTACTCTGCTCCTGCTTCCTGGAATATCTTACAAAAAGATTTGAAGCTCTCGGCCCTGACCTCCCTAAATGGTTTTAAGAATCTTTTGGAATCCTGGCAAAAACCATTGCAGATATGTTCTTGTTTTTGATTTTGTACATCTACCTTGTGGTGTTTTGCTAGTTTTGATACTTTGCATTTCACTTTCTATTTCTCTCCTATGTTTTTTTTTTTCTGTTGTTTGTTGTTTAAGGAAATTCTACCATTGCTGTTCATCATTCTTTAGTTTGTAGCAGGTCGCTTTTGTAAATGAGCCCTCGAGGCTCAATGAGATTTACCTGACTAAATAAAGGTTGAATGAATGAATGAATGAAGTAGTGACTTAGCTGTAGTGCTGGACTGGTCTGCAAATTCTTCTTCTGCCTCTTACAGTAAGCAGCAAACAGTCCTCCATCTTATCCTGATGCATGCTCATTAATCCAGGTAGAAAAATCTAAAAAGGCTCAGTCTGGTCCTCTGGACATTCAAATAAATAAATAAATAAATAAATAAATAAATAAATAAATAAAAGTAGAAACGTTTCGTCTTTCGTCCGAAAGACTTCCTCAGTCTGAGGTGATTGGTTGAATTTTCGGCAGCTGAGGAATAAATGCACAACTGCCATCAAAGCTGCAAAACGTAACCATTTCTTATCTTAAAGGCCGTGTAAAGTGAATTTCAATATTTTCTTCAATAAACATTATAAATGTCATAACTGTAATCTTGTAAATGAGTAAAAAGTCTCAAAATTGTAGCTCAATTAATTTTGGAGTTATAGATCAAACTGTGTATAAAGATATGTCTGTTTCAGGATTTTTTAGGCGTGTTTTAAATGTGACCGCGTTTCGTCACGCGGTCTTCTTAAGTATAGCCCCACCCCCTGCAGCTCCAGCCGTATAAATTAGATCTTCGCCTCGGTGGAGCCGTTCACTCGCGAATCGCAGATAGCATCAGATAGCAATAGCTATAGCTCCTTTTTTGCTAAGAAAATGCGACAGGTCCATTGCATACTTAGTTATCAACGTGATTACTCTATATTTTAATCACCAACACAGACCCCGCATGCGATGTGACCGGGTCGGACCGGGTGCAGCGAGTCCGCTCATCTTCTAAAATAGCGCTTATTATTAAACACATAACAGCGGAGTTATGAATTATAGTTGTGTCCTCAACTTTAAAAACAAAACCAGAGTTGTTTGTGCACTAAAAACAGCGTAACTCTTGGAAAAAGGAGCTGCTGTTACAGCCAGAACTCAGATAAAAACAGAGCAGGTTTACTGGATCTCTGCTGCACCTGTCTGCCTCTCCACACACAGCTCAGGCTGTGAAGAACGATGCCGACCGTCACAGTGGTCACTGTCTGACTCAGAGTCTGAGTCTGGCTCTGGAGGTTCAAATGAGTAGGGCTGGAGAACTCCAATTAGGCTGCCAGCCTTCGCGAACATCTTCAGGGTGCAGGACACGGCGCAGCTGCGCTGAAACCACGCCCACGCGCTGACACGCCCCCAGCGTTTCAGACCAGGGCACAATTATGTTTTTTCATTATTTTTGAGACTTAATTTTATAAGGTAAACAATGTTTTTAATCAGTCAGATTTATATGGGTGATTAATAACACATATTTATGCTGTGTGACAAACTCAAAACACACATTTAATTTTACTTTACACGGTCTTTAAACCTCCAAAAATCTAAACGACCCTAAAAAATTCTGGAAAACCATCAAATCTCTCTCAGGCATCCCCCAATCATCTGACCTCCCATCACAACTTCTTGTTGACTTTGTCCCTGTGTCAAATAAGCACGAGATCCTGAACTGTTTCAACAAACATTTTGTTGCTTCTAGTTCATTATTTGACACAGTTACTAATGGAAAATCAGCCACTTCATCTAATAAACAAACTTCTACAAATCAAATCCCTCCTACAAGTCAACCATCTGTTAATCACACCTTCTCTTTTTCTCCGTTCTCAGTCAGTGAGGTAAATAAACTATTAAAAGGTCTTGATTCTAAAAAATTTGCAGGTCCAGATGAACTTCCACCTTATTTCTTAAGGCTGGCTGCTCATACCATCACAGTCCCTGGGACTCACATCTTTAACCTGTCCATAAGCACTTTGGTGTGTACTTGTTCCTGTTGAAAGTGCTTTATAAATAAAATGGTATGGTATGGTATGGTAACCTCTGCATCACCACTCCCCAATCTAAAATATTTTGATTGTGAAAAAGTTCAGTCTTTTTGTTAATCATTTCAGAAAGTGTAACTCATATTAAATAAATTCATTACACACACAGTGAAATATTTCAAGGCTTTATTTCATGTAATTCTGATGACTACTCAAAAATAAAAAAAACAAAATGTGTCTCAGAAAATTAGAATGTTGTGAAAAGGTTCAATATTGTAAAGGCCAGACACTACTGAACCATAGACATCAGACATGTCTTACCTGCTGAGGAGAAGAACTGAACTGTTGCTGAGTGGTTCAATGTTCTCCTTTCAGATGAAAGTAAAGTTTGTGTCATTTGGAAATAAAGGTCTCAGAGTCTGGAGGAAGAGCGGAGAGGTGCAGAATTCACATTGCTTGAAGCTCAGAGTGAAGTTTCCAGTCAGTGATTTGGGGCCATGTCCTCTGCTGGTGTTGGTCCACTTTGTTTTCTGAAGTCCACAGTGAACGCAGCATCTAGTCGGACATTTTAGAGCACTTTTGTGCTTTCTTCTGCTGACAAGCTTTATGAAGATGCTGATTTCTATTTCCAGCAGGACTCAGCTCCTGCCCACACTGCCAAATACCAAAAGCAGGCTATGGAATATTGTAATTTTCTGAGACTCACTGTTTTGTTTTTGTTTTTTTTCATTATTTGTTAGCCACAATCATCAAAATTACAAGAAATAAAGGCTTGCAATGTTTCACTCTGTGTGTAATGAATCTATGCAATATATGAGTTTCATTGTCTGAAATAGCTAAGTGACAAGAAAATTGTAACTTTTTCACAATAGGCTAACTTTTTGGGATGCACTTGTAAGCATACAAGTCAAAAGCAAACAACTTTCTTCTCAGCTTTTCAAATGGCACAAGTGTGATGAATTTTTTTTTTTTATTTTTTACTTTTTTCTTTTGACAAAGACAGCTCACTCCTTATATACAGTAGGAAACTGCTGTAACAGCAGGGTGCAGCTTCTAGCATCAACTAAAGGGGCAGACCACCGAGACAGATGGAGCTTCACAGAAAGTCTGTGGTGCCTTTGGAGTTGGTGAACAAAAGCAGAAAAAGAAAACCTTACAAGATGTCTGAAACTGTGTGTTCATCTTTGGGGAGACAAAACATGTGTGTAGGAGGCAGTGGTAAGATGTAACTAAGTACAAATACTTTGTTACTGTACTTAAGTATATTTTTCTTGTATCTGTACTTTACTTAAGTAGAATTAAATGTGGGTACTTTTACTTTTACTGCACTACATTTTACATGAAGTATCTGTACTTTCTACTACACTACATTTCTATAATGTGTTGAGTTACAAGTTACATTCACGTTGCAACTTTTTGATTTGTCGTTAGTTTGAAAGTAACTGATGTTGAGAGGGGAGTTGGTCCACTGAATCACTGCAAAGTGGACAGGTAACATTAGACCTGCCTTCAAGAAGAGCTGGACCAATGATGTATATTCTTGTGTATAAGTCATTTAGCTGGGAGCACCCACAGCACCACTAACACACACAAAATGGATTCCACCACAAAGATTCATCCAGAAGATACACAACACCCATGGCTTTATTGAAATATTATTGAAAGACTATTGAAATATTATTGAAAGACTATTGAAAGACTGTTCAGTACAGCAGGACAGATTCTCTCTCCCTAAAGAGCCAGACATGGACTCAAAAACTTTGAAAACCAACTTCTTCTGAACTTGAACAAGAAATTCTTGCTGCAATATTAAAATGTGTCAGTTCATGGGATGTTAGGAGACAAGAGATTTCTCCAAATGTCTCGACACTCAGGTCCAAGTTTTGAAAATGTTGTCAGGAAGTTAAAGTATTGTTCATTGTTGATCCATTACAAGATTGACTAGACAATATTTTAACTAGAGTTGATGACAAACGAGTTGAAGTGATCTATTCCTTTGTTAGTTGTGTCTAATGCTCCTTTTTTCAAACAGACAACTTTTACTTAAATGTGTTTACTGCAGTTAAAATGACACATTGGTTTTATTTTGTGTTAAATAAAAACTTTCAAAGGTATAATCATTCCTCTTTCTTATTTTGCTTAATGGTATTTAACTCATCACTGAAATTCTGACACACAGAATCAAAAGTCCAAGTGTGAACTGTGTCACAGAGTAAACACAATAAAAACATGCATTATCTGCAGCATTGTTCATTAAAATGGCTCAACACTATTAATGTATTACAGAAAATATGCATACAGTACGCACACTTAATGGTATTGTAGACCATTGCATTAGTTAATACATTCAGCAAGTACTTTTACTTTAATACTTTAAGTATTTTTAAAAGCAAGTACTTATTTACTTTTACTTAAGTAAAAATATTAATATGGTACTTCTACTTTTACTAGAGTACATTTTTGCCTGTTTATTTGTACTTTTACTTAAGTACAGTGTTTGAGTACTTTCTCCACCACTGGTAGGAGGAATGGGAATTGACCAAAAATAGGAAAAAAAGGAAACAGAATCATTAAGGTTATAAAGTAATAATCTAGAAATAATGAAATAATGTCAGACATGTATTTTTATCTCTATAAATTAAATGAAGCTTTTGTGACTAGTGCTTTCTCGTTTCTCTAAAATAAACTGTAGGTGAAGAATGGCAGCTGAAGATAAGCTACCGTACTTCACAGTTTGAACACTACTGCCCTCAGGTGGTTATTTAAAGTACAAATACTGTACATACAAAAGAAAACAAAACGAGACAAAAAGTCTCACCGCCTGAAGCCAAAGGTGAAGAAAAATATACTGTTTTTGCCCTTAATACAGGTTAAAAAGTTTTCCACTAACTATCTGCATCAACTCTGTCTGCTTGTTAGAAAGAAAATCTCATTAACCATTCCAATTATTTACCTGTTTCTCCTTTCTGGGTGACGGGGAGCAGTGGGCCGATGTCCTGTAATTCATTTCAAGACAACTGCTCCAGCCAACTCCAGAAACCATAAACATGTCTATAATTCAAATGTACAGATTTTAATCTAAAAAAAGCAAAAACAGTATGTCTGATATGCTAGCCTAAGACCTTAATAATAACAGTTTGAGTCAACATCGTTTATCTTTTAGCAAAATATCTTGTACATCACTGGACGTTTGATTGAAATTTGTGGAAAATAATTATTGAGTACTTGTACATACCGGTAAAAGTTTGGGGTCACTCTATTCAAGGCAAACTCTTCAGCTAATTGACCTTAGCAAACACCAAATAAATATTAATAATACTTAAGTCAATTTTACAGTAAGTGTGCCTTCAAACATATGTTTTTATAGTATGTTTTAAAATCAATTTACAATATTCCAAATAAGCTAACAAAAAAAGCACATGAAATGTGTATGTTTAAACTGTATGTTGTCTTGAAAATAATCAAATTATTAGTATGATGAACAGAGGAGCTAAAATAAGGATATTTATGTAAAGGCAAAGACAGTAAATATATGAATCATAAAGAGCTGCAGAGGAAGTTTAAAACTGGGTGTGGAACAGCCAAACTGAGAAAAGCAGCAAAACACAAAGATGTCAAAGCAGACTCACATTTCAAGTTGTACACTTCAGGCTTGTTACTAAAGAAAAAATAAAATCTTACATATAATAGTCAGCCAGGGAAATTTACTGCAGTAGATAATACACAATAAAGGTCACCAGCTGAAGCCTGCATGGCAGAAACTTGTTGCACTCCTCTTCTGTCCTCAAAGGTCAGTCTAGAAGTGGGGAGTGGTGGCGCAGTGGTTAGAGATGGTGGCCTGTGATCTGAAGATCGCCGGATCAAGCCCTGGTACCAACAACATCAAAATGTGGGTGGAAAAGGTGAAACACCCACACCTGCCTCCACCCTCATTCACCCCACTCTGGGCCCCTGAGCAAGGCCCTTAAACCCCACCATCTGCTCCCTAACAGGTCTCTCTTGAAAATGAGTTCTCGTGG